>VFXL01000383.1:0-160001 GCA_009761765.1 Phenacoccus solenopsis | reverse complement strand
TCCAACACCTGTACGTGATATATTAAAACAATTAGGCAAACAAATTTTTCATCATTGAAACGATGTTACGCATAAAACTGTCGTCATTAAGCGACCTGTTGTTCAGTAAGGAGACCGATGATTCCTATTTCGTTATCGTCTTCGAGTGAAAAAACTAAAACGGTTTCCAAGTCTTTATTGCCAGAGAAATTTGGAACGTTATTCGATATATTATCAATTTCGTAATCCGTATTTAATACGGACGAAGCTACAGCTGCGGCCGACATTTTGGTTCGGTTAACTAAAATTGAAAATACATAAATAATTTTTGCTAGTAAATTTGTATACGAACATTGCATAAATAATACAAACCTGCTTTACTGATGATATTCATTTGCCTTTTGGCTAACGTCATCGGTGACGAATCTCCGTTCACGTTTTTCGTTATTGTATTAGAATTATTATTATTATTATTATTACTACTGCTGCTACTACTATTACTACTACTACAGGTATTAGGCACAGGCGAGAAATCAGTGGCTACTGCAGACAGAAGTTCATCCAAACGATTTTTTTCCTTTTTAGGTAACAACTCGTTATTTGTGGCCGATTGCAGGAAGATAATCTATAAGAATATATTTGTGAAAGGCGCAATAAATAGTTTATATCGATATAAACAACAAGTATAATTTCACTTACCAAATTGTGCAACTGTTGCTCAGTGAAAAAAGCCGTAACGTTATGAGACATTTGTTTCAATTGATCATTACTTTCTAAACTACTAGGTTCTTTATCGAGCTCGGTTGAGCTTAAAGCATTTTCTAATAAGGTGTTTATAATGGACGAGAGACAATCTTCTTCGAAATGTTTATATAAATCAGCTACTTTCGGTTCTACTGGCTCGTATTTTCGCATTGCCAACGTTTGTAATATTTTAGCCACTTGTATTAAATTGAATCTAGCGATATAGCTGACTGGAGCATCAATGATACCGTATGATTCGGGATTCACAATAGCCGGGCATATGAAAAATGTGATTACTAAGTCGACACATAAAGAGAATATCTAAGGAACAATCAATCATTAATTGTAAAAGAAAACGAAAATGTTTGAATGAACTGAATTTATCAATCACGTTTAAAAATTTGGCTCACCTGTTTTTCTTCTAATTTTCGAGCACTGACTAAGAGATTGTAAATATGTCGAACAAGCCAGCAAATACTACTAGGAAAACAATGTATATGTGCTTTGATATTATCGATAAATTTATTGGTAATCGAAACTAATTTATTAATCGTCCACAAACGATATTTCTGTAAACGAGTCTTGTACTCAGGGCTTCCTTCAGCGCCGAACATTTTCAATCTTTCGGCGGCAGCAAACCTACGATCGTGTTGGATAATGCATAAAAATATGAGATGCCATATAGAAAGAAACATAAGGTTTAAAATTACCTTATCAAAGCCTTATCTGGGTCGATATCTAAAAATTTTTCATCCTCCATCAATAAATGCATCATTGGAGTATGTAACGCAGCGGTAAGAAATAATGTAGCGGAATACAATCCTTCGTGAAAAAGCGAGTACAAACGAGCGAAAGCGCAGGATCCATGTCTCAGCAATCTATAATTACAAACACTGTAAGTGCTTTTGTCGCTGAAATGGGAATAAAAATACAAGCATTTTACACACCTCAATGGATCTTCAGCTGGAACGAGCTGTAAATGAGTGAGGTGAAGCAGTAATTCCAAAACTGAAGCTTTATCTTCAGGTAATAAACAACAACCGTACAAGCCAAGAATAATGGATTCAACAACGGCTGCCAGAAAGTCGGATTGCGTTTGATTGATTACTGATAAGCAATGAGCAATTAATTGAGGGCGTTGCTTCAAAAAATTCAACAATTGCGTGCAATGAAGATTAGACTGCAAAGAGAAATACAACAAATGTGCTAAATACAACAAAAAAGAAATAAATTTAAAAAAGATGGAAATTATTTTGTAATATACTTGATAACTCAATATTTTGTGGGCTTCTTCGAATTCTGTATTCTCAAGAGTAGCAATACTAGCACAACAAGAAGACGGCGAAAAATCGCAATGAGTAACAGAAAGCTTATTCACGCAAATGCGTTGCTGCCATGTCACCCACACAAGTTTTTTCAAATCATACCAAGATTTATTAACCTGAAAACAGGAAATTTCACGGGCATTTATTTTTATTTAAATATAATGCTTTTTTTAAACAACATAAATATTAAACTCACATTTATATTTAATTGCTGCAAATGATTTTGTTCTGAAATAACAAATAATCGTTCCTGTCTCAAACTCGTTGTTAAATCCACCAGCTGACATATAAGAGAAAGTTTCTCAGGATCTTCGATATTATTCGGAACTACCATATCGAATAAGTTCACTTCGTCTCACTGAACTATAGCGTAATGAAGAGAAACATCATGGAAACAACAAATTTTCTCAAGGATTCAAAGAATGTAGGATAATAAACTACATATGCTCAACATCTGCTTTCACTGTCACTGATAAAAGTTATCAAACTTCGTTACAAAACACAATTATTTCTATTCAACAGGTAATTTGACAAATGCAAAACTGGTATTCGAAATTATGAAGTAAAAATTCGTATATTATAAGCAAAACAATGACGTACAGTTATCAACGACGAAGCTCCATTAAAGTGAAGAAGGTACTTCCCTAACGTGCGGAGTTGACAAATACAATGAATACGAAGATTACCTAGACACTGAGTTGAGAAGGCGATATATATCAATTCGGATGTTGAGCGAGTGTAATTGATTTTAATTTCATTTCTATCACAAAATTATAAATTCAATCTATAACTTCCCTTGTTCAAGTTTTGTCTACTTTATTTCATTCACAAGTTCACAACACAAATGTAAATACGACTACGACGAATTGAGAGGTAAAGAAATTAAATGAAAGGAGTGGGAGGAGCAGAAAGAGGGGAGTATATGGTCGAAGGCATCGATAAGAAATTCCATCGCTTCAATTTGCAATGTAACCAAAACCAAAATATTAAATAACGAATTGACAAAATTACGAAACAAAAAACCGATTGAAAACGGCTATATTAATTTAGGACCTCCATCATTAAAATCTTGTATTTTATTAAATTAATATTGAATAAAGGACAGTCATAGAGAAAGTTGTAAAAAAACTCAAATTTGTTCACAACTCAAATTTTTATTTCTTTTCATCCTTCTTCAAACAACACTGGAGTGTTTCGTGTGTGTGTGTGTGTGTGTGTGTTTGGTAATTTTTTTTGAAATTTGAATGTTTGTTTTTCCCTTTGTGTTATGAAGCTCTACATTCATAGAAAAAATTTCAAAATTCATTTCATAATTTGCAAACAATATTTTGATTCTTTCAATTTACAAATTTTACTTTTTTTGCTGTCATATTTCAGTACTTTTTCTTTTAACGACAATGCATATCATTTGAATTTTTGCAACGATGTATGTGTGGATGTAAAATTCAGTTTTAAAAATTTTCATGGAAGTGATGGATGTTTGCCAAATAGAATCAGGGATTCAATTCTTGACTCGTATAAAAAGTGTGAAATGGAACTTACATAATTTGGAGAACTATCTATTTCACGACCAACTGAAACCAAATGATGTAATTGAATTATCTTCGGAAACCAATTGCGGAAAAAGTCAAATGTTAATACATTTAATGAAGAACTCTATACTTGTGGATTCTTATAAAGACATATCAATTGGAGGACTTCAAACCCATGTTTTATTTATAGATACAAGTTTTCACTTTCAAATCACTCGTCTTTCGGAGTGCATAAGGAAACACATACAAAACTTGAAAATACCAAACCTCGAAGTTGAAGATGAAGATGAAATTATTAAGAAATCGTTAGAGAACCTCACCATTATTCGATGTTATGATAGTCAACAGTTGTTTGTAACATTCCATTCTCTAAACTCCTTATTAACTTCAAATCCTAAGATAAAGTTTATTATTTTAGATAGCATTGGTGATAACTATTGGCAAGATTTTATGAATCGAGGATTGAGAAAAATGGATTTTTATGAAAAAAAGGTATGGGCAGTATTTCGTAATTGTATTAAGGATTTCAAAATGTTAGTTTTATTCGTGAGACCTGAATTTTTTGTGATGAAGAATAGCATTGGCAGCATACCGGCAAATTTTAAAATACGTATTCGGCTGAAAGATGAGAAGGAAAACATTTTTGTTGCTTCTGTCACTTCTAAAGATGGTAAAATTTCATATAATAACAAATTCATGATTTCAAACGACGAAATTATTTGGATTATGTGATGAGCTGATGACCAAAGAGCAAAGATATTTTTAATTTTTCTATTATTTCTTTTGATTAGAGTTGAAAAAAATTTACGCGCCTTAAATAATGTTATGTTATTTCAAGAAATATATTTTTTATTTATATATTATATATGTAGTTTTCATTGAATTTTTAATTATGTTTTGTTTTTTGAAATAAAGTTTAAAAAGATACATCATTATTTTTTCATTATTTTTAAATTTTTTATATCGTTGAATTGGCTGGAACGCAACAACTTTGTAATCAGCTGTTTTATTTGAAACAAAAATCTTTGAATTCTCATTGGCGCTTGAAATTCTGACGTCACATTGTAACATAAAGAAGCATTTATCCGTGATATTTTGTATTTCAATGAATTCGTCGCTCGACATCATTCATCGCCCCATTTCATGCATAGTACCTATGGACGTATGTATAGACATTTTAGCCCACCCCTTGCGATATGATATATTTTAAGAATTGAAGACGCAGTTTTCTGTATACCATGGAACAGCAAATTCTACAAGAACTCGAATCCGCAGCTAAAGTGATTTTGGTAAGTTATCAAAATGCTCTCTTCTCTCTCCGTTACTTGAATTGAATGGTTCATGATTGTCTTTTAAATGTCTTCATTCATCGACAAATGAAGATCTTCATGATGAACATTTTGATAACTAAATAAGAGATCAACGAAGAATGTTACAATAATATTTTCTGGTTTGTCATTCCTTTTAGGCACCCCCATCTGTGATAAGTAATCAACAAAGAGCTGAAGCAGAAGCTGTATTTTTAAATTTTCGTCGAACAAAATGCCCATATCAGATTTGCAAATATATCTTTGGTAAACTGTTATGAAACATTGTTTCTAATGGATTTGATGATATGACTAATTAACAATTTTTCGTATCATTGCAGAAAATAGCAATATTGATTATGTAATTTTTGAAACCAGTAACACATTAAAAGATGCTATTATCAGAGAATGGAATTACATGAATATCGAGAACATAAATTCAATTCAGAATTATTTGTTACAACATGTGCTTAGTAATCCCCGTATGGCTGTTTTTGTTCGAGAAAAGATTCTACAGGTTCGTTTTTTCGTGGCTTTCGTTGAGTTGTCGTTTTCTTCATTTTGGTTAACAAAATTTCCATTTAGGTTATTGCTATCATGGTGAAAAGAGGAAGTATTTCTGATATGGGCACCGAAAGAAGAAAATTACTGGGAGAAGTGGAACACTTGATAATGAGCGGCGAATTAAGAAAGGTAAAGTGTTTATTTTCATTTTAGAACGCATTTTATTTTCAAATTTTTAATTGTGATGAAAATTTTTCAGCAAATCTTAGGATGTAGCTTGATATGCGCCTTGATGCAAGAGTACGCGATTACTGTGAAATCAGCAGATGTTGGTTTACAATGGGAAACTCATTTAAATGCGAAAAAGCATTTCGAAGTATTCAAAATTTCTAATCATTTTACCAACAGATAAATCATATTTTATATTCTGTGACACATTAATTTCAATAGATGACAGATCTGAAGAAAATATTTCAACTTTGTGTCACAACGTTGAGTGAAATTTGCAAAATTGATGGCCCGTTCTCAGATAATGCTCTGATGTTGATAAAAAGTTTGCTACAAATCGCTGAAGGAACTTTAACGTGGGCTTTTATTTCCGCAGCAAATATCCTTTTAATTCTTGATCAACAGATATTTATATTTTTATTTTTACCCGCATTTATGTTTTTCTTGACTATACTGTTCACTGCCAAAAAGAATAATTTGTATTGTGGAGATGTCCTACGAATCGGACTATAACCGGTCGCTGAAACTAGGCTCCTACTGGAAAGATATAATATTAGTTCCTAATTTTCTTGAATTATTTTTTCACGTATGTAATGGAAATATTTCTTTTTAAAGACTGCCAAAAATTATTATGATAACTGTCGGCTTATTTATAATGTTTCAGTTGCATTGGAAGATACGAAATAACGCCCATCTAACCCACTATTCTTTAAACTGTTTAGTGCAGCTAGCATCACTAAGTGGACCAATTTTGAGCGACAAAAGCACCCGAACTGACTACATTAGAAATTATATTGAATGCTTTTTAAACTTTCTCAACAGGTAAACTATTTTTCCTTTTTGTTTGTGTCGTTATTATTTTCCATCTACAGAATGTACGTTTTTTTTTTTCAGCGTTGAAATTGTAGATCGTGAAGCCATCGGTATATCGAATATCTTTCTCAAGCTTCTCATTTTCAATGAGATCACTATCGTTACTGAACTTGCAGGTCAAGAAATGATAAATACGTTTTTCCAACAAATGGCGCGTCTCACGTGCCACTTCGCTGAAAAAGCGTCGCAACAAGATTCGGTATGTGTATATTTATATGGCAGAAATGAAAAATTTGTATTAAAAAACAAAAAAGTGATAATATTATTTGTGATCGCTTTTCAGATGAATTACGATGAATCGATGTTTACCGAAGCATTTGACAATATGTTAAAAGCTTGGAATTGTCTATTTCGTGACGATTCAGAAGCTATTTATAAGGAAGCATCAAGATGTATTTTTAATAGTTACTTAAAATGGCATCTTTCAGCTCCTTACGGATTTAGATCCAAAGTGATTACCGTTTTGATTTTTACTAAAAGTATCGTTTGGTTAATTTCCTTCCTCTACAGTTCACTTGGTTCGTGTTTAGGTATCCACGGATGAAGTGGATGATGCCGAAGAAGAAGAAGATTTGAATAAATTTGGCTCTCAGTTAGAGGCTATCGGTATCTTTGCTAGACAGGTTAGTGAAGTGGGTTAATTTTTCATTACCTTTGATGTTACATTTTATTTATGTAAAAAAAAAAAATTGTCTCAGGTACCTGACCTCACGCTTCCAACTTTGGCTAAATTAATCGACGAAAAAACTTATGAATTGAGGCTGATGTGGCAGGGTACTTCTAATAATAATATCCAAAGAGATGATTTATACGAAGATTTACATTGGCTACTAATGGTTGCTGGTGAATATTGCTTGATATTTCCGAATTATTCAAGTTTATGGCGATGAAAGAACGTTGATATTATGATTATTATTTTAAATAATTTAACATATTCAGGTCATGTGCTCACCAAGGAAAAAGACGGTATGACCAGCTTAATTCCTACTAAAGTTATGCAATACAGTTTGGAAAGAGTGCCCCGTATAAACATGAATGATTCGTTGAATTTATTGGCGATGATCGATCGTCCGATAACACAGTCAGATTATGCTAGCTTGGAAGAATCGACCGATCACGTTATCTGGTTTGTATTCGAGTACATGATTTCTGAGTAAAATTAACGTCTTAAATTATAAATTATTACTTTTTTGCCCTTAGGTTGGTATCAGCTGTGTTTCGTTTGAGTGAACTTGAAAAACAAATGGGTGAAGCTAAATTGACCCATGTATTGAGTCCAACACTATCTTCGACTATCGCATGGTTCCTACAAACGTTTTCACATCCTTATTTATTATTTTCTGGGGTACATTATTCAAAAGTAAGTAATCGGCATTATTCTATGCGAAGCAGTGACAAGATGAGTGTTTCCTAACGTCATGACTTCTTCGCAGCCTAGCATGGCATTAGCAACTGCGTTCGGAGCTGAAACAGAATGCGCTAAATGGGTTGTAGATTTCATTTTAAACAAAATCCAGTCCAACTTTTTGTTATTTAATGCCGACCCTTGCGTTAGAGAAAATACCTGTAAATTGTTACTATCTCTAGTTGGAACCAGAGAAAAGTATAAATAGTTTTATTTCTTACAGTTGTACTTATTTCCCTCCCTGTTCTTATTAAACCATTCAAAATTATTGTAGAGCTCTATTCCTGTTGAAAAATCAGTTCTTTTGGAATATAATTAGTAGCGGCTTGGGAACTAACAATCGTTACGTATCTCCAGACATTAAAAAAGTATTAGTGAAAAGTTTCACGATCGCTGTATCATCGTTCGAAGGACCCGAAGAGAAACGTAAAGAGTATTTGAACCAGGTTAGAATTTTTGCGCTGTTAATAATCTCGACATTGCAATTTGTTTGATAGTTTTTTCTTTTAGATTGTGAAACCGATCGCCGAAAAATTTCGAAGTATTGTTTTGGAAGAAAATTTTAAAAAACAGTATCACGATGAAATGGTTAGAAGCGAAATAATGGAGATAGTTCATCTATTATTGGGTAGCTAATTTGAAATTTTTTACATTTGGCGATAATCAGGTGTTGAAAAGTTTCATCAATTTTGTCGAATTGTGTAGGTATTGTGGAAGGCACAGGCGTTATCGAAGGGACCGGAATTGCATTTTGTAAATGTCTGTTTGAATATGTATCTCCAGTATTACCAGATATGATCACATTACTTTCGATATATCACAATTATCAACAGATCTCGCAACTTATTTTAGAATTATTTCGTCAGTGTTCTCATACGATGTTATGCTATTTGGGCAGAGTAAGTCATATTTAAAATGATCGACGTGAAAAAATTTACTAATTTTAAATTCACCAATTTACTCTTCTTACAGGACGACGCACGTCAGTTCTACGATACTTGTTTAGGATTAGTTGAAACATACGTGAAACATAATACAGGTCGTCTTACCGAAGAAGTGAATGCTGAAGAAGATTCATTTCACGATATGTTACTATTTATGGACTTATTATCTAATTTATTGACCAAAGAGATCATAGATCTGAGTTCTGCCGAAGGTAAACCCAGCTTTCATTCGATGAAGGAAGTTTAAATTACGTAATATCTCATTTGTTGTGTTAAATCTAGAAAATGGACCCGATGGGCAACCAATAGTGAATTCGATTAACGTTTGTATGTTGGGGTTACGTGGTATTCTTCCCCTAATGTCAGTAGATACGTTAAAGTTCCCCACTCTTTGCTCTCGTTTCTATAAAGTAAGTTCTTTGAATTGAAGCCGACAACCAATGTTTTAGGATGAATTAATGAATCTCATGTTTTTTTAAAAATTTTTTAGTTATTAAGTTGGATTTGTGAACTTCACGCTGAAAAAATTTGTGATCAGCCGCAAGAATTTCTTGTTAGCATTTTAGCCGTTATTGAGTTAGGCCTTACCTTGTTTGGACCAGAAATCACTACACTTTGTTGCGAATTCATACAAACATTTTCAAAATATTTATGTTTACACGCCGCACAACTATCTCCAGAAAAGTTCCTTCTTCTACAACCCTTTCTGAAGGCAAATTATTTATTTTTTGGATTTTTATATTTTTATTTGCGAAGAAGCAGATTTAATTTTTGTCGATGAATTTTACAGATAATGGTCTCAATCATTTTATCGAGACAAATTAATTCGGATAACATCAACGCTTTTGGCCTCGCTTTTCATTCATTGATATGTTGCTACAAGGTAAACTTTTTCTCATTTCTACGAAACGTCATCGATGAAATGCTGAAACGTTGAAAATTTTGTATTTCAGGATTACTATACCCAGTTAGTGGAGGAATTGATATCTAGTCAAACAGATGCAGATATTGCTCAAAGGCTGTCTAAAGCATTTACCGATTTGACTTCACGACTTCGTTTATGTTACGATCGTCAAGAAAAATGCGCTTTCGAAAGTAATTTCGAAAAATTTGTCTTCAATGTTCAGGGTTTTTTGTTTGTAAAATGAGTGTAAAGTTTCGATTTTTTATCATTATTATTTTTTTGTTTTATTCGATATGGACCTACTCACCGATATTTTCGCTAAAATTTTGGTTTTCTGTTATTTTCATTCATTTGTGTTATGTTACTTAACTGGATCCCGTTTTATTAAATCAAGTATTTATTAACCGGTGGTGTACCGCCATGTAACCAAGTTGTTGCTGTTATTTTGTTTTTTTCGCTTCGAAGTTGGTAACTGGTCTTTTTTTTTTCGTTCATATACGTACTTACATTTATTTATACATGAAAAGTGTATCGCCGTTATTCTTAGAAATCCTTCATTAAAAAGTTTAAACCAATGAGTTTTAATTTTCTACTTATTTTAACCGATTGCGTTAAGTTGAAACGACGTTTAATGATGTATTAAATTTTTTTTTAATTTCATTTATATCGTAATTATCGGTACGTGCCACTATTTGTGCATTTTTTTTTACTTGTTTCATTAATGTTTTTTGTTTTCATTTTGTTTTGTTTTATTTTAATATTATTGTGTGCTCTGCTGTGAATTCCAATAAATGCTGATTAATTTTTAAAACGAGAAATTATTTTCGAGAAGTCTCCCGATTCACGATTTTCCAATAGAAATTACTAAGGACAGTAGTAAAAATATTGGCGTGAAAAATTGAAAATATTTGTTAATCTTTCATTATGATTGTGAGCAAATTTCATTATTAATCTTCGTTTTAAGCGCATCAATTCTATTGCAAATGATAATGACTAATTAAATGAAAGTATTTTATTAGGAATAATGCGTTAAGAATAAAAAAGTTACAAAATGAAATAATCATGAGAAAGACTAAAGAGTACGAAAACAATTCAGGATAGGTAGAATGGTAAAGTCGTACTCTCAGATACGAATAACTTTACAGTCTTGATATTTTTCTTCAAATTCATAAACATCTGCCAAACATTCGACAGTTTGTGAAACAGGCTTATTCACATCTTTACCAAGGCATATGACTGGTGTGTCAAATTTCTTGTTCAACTGTAAAAATTACGTTGATGATGAGTTATCAATTTTTATAAGTTGAAAAACTGCTTATACTTATTCCACTCACATCAATGTTTTTGCGCAATGCATCTTCTTTGGAAGGATACAACAGACGTTTCATATCGTCCTTATCATTACTGTTGCGATTACCATCAAATACATCTTTCCTATCAGTATTTTCATGAAACCTTTTCTGAGGTTTATCATGATCTGAATTTCTTTGTTTGTCTAGAAACACCGAATGATCATATATGTATACATTTTTTCCAGGTACTCATTTATCTAAAAATAAATATTAATCACTTTTGTTGCCACGAAACGGTTTATTTTGCCGGAAGTTGGATGGGCCACTAGGTGTACTGGCAGTACTCAAATGAGAGGAACAAGACGCCAGCGACGTAACGCTCGAATCACTTTCGTCGCCATTATTTTTCCTAAAATAAATTTTAGAGCATAGGAATTCACATTTCGAATACATTTTTATACTAAAATCATCGACGTTAAACTTACTCTGTTGATTTAGAACGAGGATAGAATGTTTTTTTTCCTCGTCCACGGTAAGGTTTTTTTCCACGGTATGGAGTTCTAGGCGTACGTTCGTTGTTGTTTTTGAAATTTGAATGTCTTTCTTTTACATCGGATCTGCATAAATGGAAATTCGAATCTTATTACATAAAGCAAGTGAAAAAAAGGGAAGAATGGTAGGAAATCAGACCTAAATATTAAGAAAATTATTTAGTTCTCAACAAAATTTTGGAAACATGAAGTTTCTAAGAACTATTTCGTAGAAATAGCAGCAACGTGAAAATAAAATAAGAAAAACTTTATTATAATTAATTAATAATGTAAGTTCTGCGATATGGAGTAGACAAAGCTCAATAGAGAGTAATTTTAAAACCCTTCAAGTTTGAAAAATATCTGATACACGAAAATTTAATGTTTTGCTTCATTAATGAAGTTCAAATTTAGAATTATCATGATTATGAATTTATCAAATTTAGGCATCTAACCCTATGCAGAAATAAATAATTTAGTAAGCCTACAGAAATTAATTTATGGTAAATAAAATATAATTAAATACCCGAGTGATTCATCATCACATTTTGTATTGTCACTTGTTTCAGTGCTTTTATGAAATTTCGAATGAATCTTATCATAATAACGTACATCAGGCAACAACAAAGGTCCACGAATTCCTGTATTACTACGGAAAATCAATTAGACAAACTTCCGGTAGTTTTTAAAATTTTAAATGAACGAAACAAGTAAGCAGGGGTTAGTAGCAGTTGAAACGTTGAAACGTTAGTTAGTTCATTGGATGAATACTGAAGTGATCGAAACAAGTAATGTAGATTACCTCAAAGAAAAGCGATAATCACGTGTTTGTTTACTGTCATATTTTTGGTTGCCACTCTCACTTTTTGTTCCGAAGTTATTATTGGGAATTTCATCCAATTTTTTATAATCTCTAACATCAGGCAAAATTATGGATCTACAACGAGCGACGTTAAAACCATTATAGCTTTCTGATAAAATTAAAGTACAAACATATTCGGTATACAAACCCAGGTATAGCACCGGATTCTCTTCTTTGATTTTGTAATTTATCAAAACCCATTTTTTCGAAAACTGATTTTGGAGGACCGCCTCTACTTTTACCTCTACCTCCGCGATGACCACCATTATTGCCACCGCGACTGTAAAAATTTCTAGTCTCAATGTCACCACGACCATCGAATTTCGATAAATAATTGGGCGGATGTTGAAATGATGTCGGCATAGATGGATAACGCGGATACTGCGGTGATGGCATTCGAGGTTCGTAAAATCTAGGTCTTAAATGAAACATTCGCTGATCTTCCAACAAAGAAGGAATTGGAGGAGGATTCGCAGGATACAAAAAATTCCTTTGGTGATTATTCCTTGTTGTCTTATTTTTACTTTCCTCCCTGCAATATAAGGATGAAATGTATTTTCGCGCAAAAAATAGAAATCAACATCATCAAATTATGAATTAAACCTCAACATGGTCTGTAATTCATTGAGATTTTTCATTACATCATTAATAGCTGCATCGCCATTATCATTTGAAGCTGAAAAATAATACTGATCTATAAACTAGTATCATCGGTGAGTCAGTAAGTTTTTTGGAAAATATTATTTACATGTAGGACGGTTTCGATTTCTGTCATTCTTTATATCATCTTTTTTCATTTTGTCGATTAAACGCTGTAACTGATTTAGGGTAGAGTCATCTGTAATAAATAGATAGTATCAATTTTCAAATATTATGATTAGTGTTTACATATTAGGTACAGCAAATACCCTCAAACTGTGTTCCGACTGCTCTCCTCAAACTTTCTAATCCTTTTTGCGCCTCCCTTCTCTGATCTATTGAAAATACAAAATCATTAGGCATTTACTTTTCTATTCAAGGAATAAAAACATAACATTTCATCAGATATTTTTACCATCACTGATTTTATCCATATTTTTCGCAAACCACGAGAATAAAGATGTCATATCAGAGTTCTGTAAATTGAATTTTTTATAATTTTTTTTTTTTTTTTTTTTTGATATTCAATTATAGATTATTCAAATGATAAATTTATATCTAACATTTGAAGAACGAGCAGTATTTGCTTCCAGTTCTGATTTTAACAAGACCAACTGGCATTCCAATTTTTCTTTCTCCGAAAGCAAATGCTGATTCTTCCTTCTAAACAACTCTTGTTCTTCAGATTGCTCAATAGCTGCTTGAAAATGAAGTAATTCATTATATTCATCGGAAATTTCTTTCTCAGATTGAAGTAAAGCCTCGCGTTTAGAATTTTCCAATGCCAACTGTGTTTGTAGTTGTTCATTATGCCTCAATAATAAATTGGCAGCATTTTCTTTCCTGAATTCTTCCATGGAAATTGACATAGCTTTTACCAATTCATCTTCATCATTCCCTGATTAAAAAATAAATGAAATACGATAAATTCTCGCAACAATTGTTTCGTGAGTTAAAAACTTAAGTAGTCTTTTACTGGGTGGAGGTAGGGGCTTTTTTTTAACTTGCTCGATGAGACTCAATAATACAAGATTCTTCGGTAGATCATTAATGTCGATATCAATCACTGTTCTACACTGTGGACAGCGCAGACAACCTTCATTTCGTCGAGTATTTTCCAAACATGTCTTACAATAAGTATGTTGACAGGGCAACATTTTACAGGTTTCGTTCAACATATCGAGACAAATTCCACATTCTAACAAATGCTCTTGCACAAAAACTTCGGTCATTTTCACCTAAAATTAATTTTAAAAATATAATGAAGCAGTAAAGTTACTATGAATTTTCATTTGGTCGATAAAATTAGGAACTACGTTGCAATATAAACGCAAATAACAAATATACGCTTACCGCTTGTTAATTGTAGAACAAAAGGTGATAATTTACAATGATAATTAATTGATTATAGAATTACAATTACAAACAAAACTTTATACATAGATACTGAAATTCTAAAATCGTTGGTTTACACACAATGGATGTGTTTTCCAGAATGCGAATAAATGTCACGAACGATTACCAAGTTGAAGTATAAATTTAAGACGAAGAATGATTATCGACGATCACTCTCCTCACATATTCATGTTATCGTTCGTAATTAAAAATAAAATTCATTTTATTTTCTTGTTTGCTTTTTCTTCTCTCTACCTCTTCGTTGAGTTCTGTTGAGTTGCATTTTTCGTGACCAATTCGGCAATTCGCCGATAGGTTTGATAACAAGCAATAAGAATAAGACAAATAAAAAATTGAAAAATGGCGCATTTTTTTAAATCAACCAATCAAAAACAAAAATCATTTCAGCTCTTCCAGCTATAAATGAATCTAGTAAAATACACTCTAAAGTACTCTTAAATAAACATAAATTTAGGTTATTTTGGTTTAATTTACCGTATTTTTCCTTGGCCAAATTTCGAAGGTTAGGTTTTCGGTGAATTATACAATCAAACTGGAAGGTCGTAATCGAAGACACAGGCCAGGCCTGGTTTCGAATTATTTTTGGGTACGCCAACATTTTTTTACGTACGACTCCGAGTTTTACTGTTTGCTAATTGCTATGGATAATAATTGTAGTAAAATCAAAACTATCTGCTATTGTTAATACTTCATGATATTTATTAATATTTCGTTGAATCTTATTAGTACATTGTATAATCTAAATTACTGTTAATCATTTGATCGCCGTGCTCCGCTATGTAGCAATTGTTTGATGTTTTCAAGATGTGTGTACTTCGTGATTTTTCAATTGTGTTATAAACTAAAATAGTGACTAAAAAGCAGATGGAAAACTTTCAATTCTCGGAGAAATTCGCATCGGAAAATATAATTTCGATTCCAAATTCGAACTTATTTCATGACGAATCAAAAATGGAAGTAGTCAAAGCATTTAACAATGAAGTAAGCTGTGTATTTATCGCTTCATTTGTCGCATTTGTTTTCCTTTGGTGTGGTTTCTGCACGCACTTATAATGAGATCGAAAACTGAAAATATAACGATATTATCGAATTTAATTTTTTTCAATCGAAATGTATGTGTGGTATTTGAAGTATGTGTAATACATTTTGAGTGCTGTTACAAGGTGTGTTCTGTGGAGAATGAAATCTTGATGAATTATTTCTTCTTATTTATTTTTATGGTGATTAATTCAGATGTAAACATTTAACCGAAAGCATAATGTTAAGATGTTTTTTATGACATATATTCGTGATTTAACATATCGTATGATTTTAGCTGGTGTCATTGTATGATATCAAGCCACCGATTTCCAAAGCCAAGATGACTGCTATCACCAAAGCGGCAATGAAATCAGTGAAATTTTATAAACATGTTGTGCATGGAGTGGAGAAATTCATTCTTAAAGTAGGTTTCCTCTCTTTGCAAATTCCTTCTGCGTCTTTGGATAACTAAAAAAACAATTATTTTTCCTTTCAGTGTCGACCGGACTATAAAATACCAGGCTTATACGTAATCGATTCGATTGTTCGGCAATCTCGGCACCAGTTTGGAATTGAGAAAGATGTATTTGCTCCTAGATTTTCCAAAAATTTATTACAAACCTTCAAAAACATATGTACCTGCCCCGAAGACGATAAAGTATGTATTTCTTCTTCCAAAGGCGACGTAAACTTTGTTACTAATTCGAATGAATTTCGCAGCAAAAATTAGTTCGTGTGATAAATTTATGGCAAAAGCACAAAGTATTTCCTGATGACCTGCTGAAAAAATTTCTCGTTATGGCGGAAGCATCTGAAGAAGAACTTCCTGAATTATATAAAGATGAAATAGAAGCAATTCAGAAGTCTTCGAAGAAATCTCCTACTTCTGGTAATCGTATAAAGTATCCAATTTGTATACTAATGATGAATGTATTCAGAGTTTAACGTGAATTAATTTCATATTACAGGAAAAAAGAAAAAAAAATCACCCGCCAAAACTGGATTAGATACGACACCTTTACAGAATTCTTTTTACTCGAGTTCTACTCCAAATGCTTTAAATTCCACTCCGGTAAATTTCAAAACGATAGAATCACGCTATGCGATAAATTCGGCCTAATCGGTGAATTTGTATTTTCAGAGACTAGACGGCGGGAATAAAAATTCTGTTGATCCAAGTTTGCTTCAACAGTTACAAACGTTAACCTCATTGTTGCAACAGTCTGCTACAGTTCCAACGGTAAACGCTTCCCCGGCAGCGAGTAACGTCACTCCTGGAAATGATCAGGTGCTTATTCATGATGATAAGAAAAATATTTGCCTAACGTTTTGTTATTTGGTGAATTAATTTTTATTTTATTTTTAGGTCAAATTCGATCGCAAATTATTAGAATACGATTATGGTGAAGAAGAGGAAGAAGGCTCTACTCAATCATTCAATACTCAACAGCCTGTTCAAACTACAGATCCTATAACCAGGTTACTTATTTGAATACTTAAATAATCTAAGTAATTCGAAAATCTCCGAGCATAATGCTTCGAAATTTTCTTAAAATTGGCTTAGCTTCACTACCCACTTGATACGATGCGTTTTTAGTATCAACCATTAATAACGCAACTTTGATAAACTCGTGGAACGGTTATTTGTGATTACATGCTTGCGATTAGCATACGTAAAGCCCATACTTTTAACATGGAAGAAATATAAACGACAAATGTTTTCAGCGGTAGCGTCGATAATTTTAAGCTGAAATATCTCCCTATTGTAAAGATATTATTTACAAGACGCCCTGAACTATGACTGCAGTCGTTATATTGTTAAGATTAATACCGAAAAATTTTATCAACTTTTGCTGCATACCGGTTATGGTTATTTCAGTATGGATATTGGTGGCGGATGTTTTCGTTCACAGAAAAAGTTGAAACTAAAATTCATAATTATTTTCATTATTATTATCATTTCCAGATTTTCCTCTCGATATATTTTAATTATGTGAAAAACATTTTGAATTGAAAATTTGAATTTTTGGAATGTAAGATTCCTTCAGTCCTTGATTTTTCTTTATTTTTGAATTCAAAAATCCTATATATCAATATATTGAATTCAACTCCGCCATCAGTACTGTATAAATTAACAAATAATTAGTTTTACAATCGAAATTGAACGCGAATAAGTAAACGTCAGTAGCCTTACATGACGAGCTACGGCCACAAATCTATACTTATTCGCTTGCTTGATCAGCATTCACGGGTGAAAACAGGTAAGTTATTATTTTTCACCTACCACGGAGGATATGGAATGTAGGTAAGATATTGTATTATTTTTATTGCCCGGCGTGATGAGATGAAGGAAGTGATTTCCATAGTACATTGCCATGGACTAATCTCACGATGCGCGTTGAAGTATTCAAAAGTAGTGGTGTGGAGGAAATAAATTGACGGATTCGTTCTAAATATTTCTTCGAAAATATATTACACAGTGGCAGTTCGATTGCTTCATTAAAAGCGATTAGAAGATAAATTAATTTATAGGCAGAAGGCAGGCAGGCAGTAGTTTTAAATTTTATGTAGGCCTGTTCATTACGTTTATGCCATACTTATTCAATTTCATGATATTCATAATTATTAATATCATTATCAGTACTGTAATAATTTACGAAGTAAGGTTTGAATGAAGTGTTCTAAGGAGAGAAACACCCGCACTCTTGCGCACGGATTTCATCTGGGTAAATTTTATTCAACAGTGCATCACTGTGGTACTTCGTAACTAAAATTTTAGCTGCTATTATCCATTTGGGGAGAAGTTATGATTTTTCAGTTTTGAATTCAGCAACTCCTGACTAATGCTATGCTATATGCGTACATTGAAAAATCAAAAAATTAAAATTAGGAAACCTTCATAAATTTTCACATTGGCTCGTTATTAAATAGTAATTTTTTGATCAAAAATAAATCGGTTCTCCTGGAATGGGATGGTCTGTACTTTGACACCTATAAAGCTCAATGATTTCAAACTACAAACCAATATCGAGAAAAAAATACTCTCTTCCCCTGTGAGGGGGTGGAACCATGTAGAGTAAAACCACCTTATAATGGGTTATACCTGTGCACCACCGTCAGTAATTCCATGAATTTTCAACTACATGGATCAAAAGCAATACCCTAAAAGTACGCGCGCGCACTCCCAATACCCAAATTTCCAAAATATGGTTGTAGATATATGGTAGGAGAATAGAATGAGAGGATTACAAATTTATAGTGCTATTGAGCAGTTTGAGCTGAATTATGGCGTTTTTTATACGCTGGAAAATTATCCTAGCAATAAGCGCTCGGACTCGAACACTCAAATTTTCAAAATATGGGTATAGATATTTAGTATAGTACGATTGATTAAGAGTTTCACAAATTGCAGCTGCCGGAAAGTTTGAGCCATGTAAATGCATTTTTTTAAATTTTCCAGGCACTCTATCGTCTAAGGTTTCATCTCACCGGGGGGGGGGGGGGTATTTTTTTCTCGCCATTGGGTTGTAGTTTGAAATTTTTGTGCTTCATTTTCATCATGGTATAGTACCGTTCATTATACGTGATTTCTTATTAAAGTGATCCTACCTCCAGGAGAACAATTTTTTTTTTGTCGAAAATTATTATTTTAATAACAAGCCAACGTAAGTCAGAAGCTGTTAAATTTATACCTCATCAAATGGACAAGAGCAGTCTGAAAGTTTTGTTACCAAGTACTACAGTGATGCACTTTTGAACAGAATTTACACCGTTGAAATCCGTGTGTAAGAGTGCGAGTAGCTTCCTAGTAAGTAAGAGTATTAGAAACAAAGAATAAAATTAATAGAATTTATGCTATTTCAAAAAAATTGTATGTATAGATATTACGTTACTTTTTCGTGTTGATTGGTAATTTTAAGGGTAAATTGCGCATACATGATTCTTTTTTTTAGTATAACCAGATTTTGCAGGCATTATACATAATTATGCTATTCTTATGCGAATCAGAATTTATAATATCAAAACAGTGTATTTTGCATTTTTTCTCAATAACTACCGCATAAAATTTTTTTTAAATATAAAGTTTTTTCTTAAATCTCTGCGAAGGAATATATCATTCTTTATTTTATCAGCGAATTATGGAATTATTAGTGTTGAATCAAAACCTTTCTGTAAATAATTTTTCATTCGTGTATTTCTCGAATAATATTCATTTTGTTTTTAAATTATCTTACAGATTTTGATTTTTGTTAGTAACTAATATATATTCCAAAATTTTAAGAAAAACTGATCTTCATATTGCGAAAAAAGTGCCTCAAAAATGATTATTCGGTAGACATACCTGTATGCAATCGTGTATGTGTTACATACTCTTAATACGATAAAAAAAAATGTATACAGTGTGCCCAAGTGATCTTTGCACCCCCTACAGTTTGCGACACAATTGAAATTTCTTTCGAAAATCGAACATAAGTTTGAAAACTTGAGTAAGTAACTTATGCTATATTTGCATATTCAAATAATTTCGCATCGAAACGTAAGAATTTTGCATTAAGCTTGAAATAAAAGAACTCTTCATTTGAAGATTTATGTAAAAATCGCTTGGGCGCCATGTACTCGAAACGTAATTAGAAATATGCGGATTAATTTTGAAATTTTTCATTTATTCCATATCTTAAGCGATTGAAATTATTTTAATGTATTACTATTTTTTTCGTTTGATTTTGTTTTACAGCATTTTAACTAATCCGGATATAATGCTTCAATTGCATAATTTACAAGTTCAGTTGTCAAAGGCTCAGGCTCAAGCTAAACCGCAAGACGCGCAGTTACCATCTATTATGGTAGGTTTCTCGGAAAGTTATTATCTTAGTATATGTAACGTTGATTTTTGGATGAAATGAAATTTAAATATTTGTCAACTATTTCAGGAGCAACATCGAATGTTCCAGAGTCAACAAATGCAAGCTTTTAATCAAGCTATGATGCAGCAACAGCAGCAGTACGCAGCCGAACTTTACGCCGGAATGCAGAATGCCGGTATGGATGGCTCGAATGCGACAGCCGTTGACGATGACTTAGATGATAAACCGGAAATGTGAGTTTTATGGTGTTAAATAAGTTTATCTGTAACCGTGTAACGGTTAATCGAAAAAAATCAGTTGCTTTGGAATATTTGCCTGGATGGTTGTTATGGTTTAAAAGTATGAAATTTCAAGTGACATTAATTTTTGAAGGTTTAAAGTTTGTTGTCCTTTTGGAGTTATATTTTACTGCAGTCACACCGCTCCCACCCGTAAACAGGAAATTTGCCCATTGAAAATTGCGAAATAAACTGGTGTGCGCAGTTTTCACTTTTCAGAAATTTAAAAGTATAATATTGTTTTATTTGATTTTAATTTAAAATAGACGATTTATGTCTTCGTGTGGGGTAGAAATTAGGCGTAGTTTGTCCATTGAGTCTCGAAGAGCGAAAAGCAAGCTCATTTTTGTGTATTTATATTTTCATTTATTAATCTTGTTTTGAAAATACTGTATGAGGCTTTTCAAAAAAATGAAGTACACTTTAATTATACATATAGAAGGTTAATTTTTTTTGGCTTTTGAACAATGAAATATAACTGAAAAAATTGAAAAAAAAATTAAATTGCCTTACGTTATAATGTTTTAGAATTTTTAAAGCTTTAAACATATTTTGCGAAAATTTTTCTCTTCTTATTTTGAAATCATTCGCAAAATATTGTCCGTTATTCTTTCCTGTTATTCGATAAAAACAAAAAATTGGTCTATCTCATTGTGGAATGAATACGTCGTCTAAGCGGTGCTTTCTGTATTCAAATTTTTTGGTCATAGTATAACTTAAAACTTCATTTTTTCTGCGAATAGTAAATTTTCATGAAATTCTAATCAAAGAATTATTATATTTATTAAGATTAATTTAAAACGAAAATTACGAGTATTTTAATGAAAAAATTTATTTTATGATTAAATTTATAAAAACGATTTGAAATTTAAAATTTCGTTTATGCAGGATTTCTCAACAATAACTGAATAAAATAAGTTAAAATTTCGTATGCTAATCATGATGCTCAAAGGCGATGAGAAGCTGTTCTTTTTATTTATTTAAAAATCATCTTTGAAAATTCTTGAAAATATGCTGGCTCTGAAGCACTATAAAAGGAATATAATTAAAAATATCACAAATCTGACTTCTCAGCACTCTGAAAAAAGCTTCAGGGAATAAAAAAATCAAAAAAAGATAATTTTATTTAAATGTCTACTTTTGGAGAAGTACTGCATGAAAACCCCATTTTTGCTGTTTTTTTTGCCTACTAATAATTACCTACTTTTTTTGGTGAAGCACTGCCTTAAGATCAAATTTGTAGTTGATGCTTACTCCTCGCTTGAATGAGCCATAATAAATGCAAATCATGTGTTTCCCAAAACTTGATGTTGAATACTACTTGAAGTTATTAGAAGTTGAATTAACCAGCATAAGTAATTCATGTTATTTAAATTGTACTGGTTTTTTCAACACATACCAAAATCAAGGACTAAGGCTCAGGCGTATAAACGTTAGTTGGACCTTACTTTAGTGAATTGAAAAACAGTTTAAATAAAATTTATTATTTTTCCTGGTTAATTTAACTATATCACTTGACATTAAATTTGTTGAAAAATACGTTTCAGTATTCGTTCAAAATCCTATACATTTTTCCTCATTTATTGAAATAATGGCTATGTTGGCTGTAAGTGTGGTTCTATGTTTCGATTAAAGATTCAGGCCTTAATTTACTTAAGAAGTAAATACTTATTTTCACAACGATGTTTTTTTCTTTTACAGAGTAATGGAAAAAACAGCTACCGAACCGTTGGAAGTTATTGATTTAGATCATATTGCTACACCGCCTAGTGATAAGTCTCACAGACGATCGTATTCACGTTCCAGATCCAGATCTCGTTCTAGAACACCCTCTAGATCTCGTCGTTCGCGCCGAAGGTACGCGGTATTACGTCGTGAATAAATTTTTGTAGAATAGTCATTTATTATTCTCTCATTTTTTTACACATATAATTTTTTATTCAATTTGCATTACGTATGTGGAATGATTTAATAAGATTTTTGCTTAATTTGCAGATCTCGTAGCAGATCATGGAATCGCGAAAGAAGCAGAGATCGTGAAAGAAACGAAGATCGACATAGACGAGCTCTGCCTCCAATAAAAAGGAAGCATCTTGCTGGTTAGTACGAATGATGATTGGTAATTGTGCTGTCAGTCGGTAAACTTTTGAAAACATAAAATGAGGGGTATAGTGGAAGAAATTTGATTTCATCTTATGTAGATAGATGGTTTAAAATTTTTTGGTTTCTGTTTTTTTTTTTTTTTTTTGTGTTGAAAAATTTTTACTTTGTCAATATTTTCTTCCATTTTTGTGTTCTCCTCGCATAAATTATAAACCATAGTGAAGTACTTAAATTTCACGTTCTCAACTCAGATCGATGCGAGGAGATTCACTATCAGATTTGTAATTAAGTGTTTGCTTGAAAAACTTTAAGTTCTCTTATATTTTAGTGTTTTCTATTTCCGTGAAATAGAGAAAAAATTTTGTTGATTTCTTCGTAGAATTGTGTGTTTTTTTTTTTTTTTTTTTTTTTTATCAATATGCCGTTTACAGTCGTATAGTTAGAGCCACGTGCACATAGAGTGAGGAATTAAAGTAAATCAATTTATTTTTGCATTTTTAGTTTACATTTAATCTCATAATAAGTCGTCGAGTTGATATATTTATTTAATTATTTAATTATTTGATTAATAAGGAAATCAAAAACTCACAGGGCTCCCAATTTATTTTTCCTGAAGACATTTGCTATTTTTTTTTTTTTTTTCTCATAAACCAGATAGATTCATCAGTCTTCATATTTTAAGTCATAATCATAATGAAAAAAAAACTTATTTTCTAAAGGTTTTAAAAAAAGTTTGTTAATGTAATTATTCTATATTAAGCGCTAATTAGTACATCTTCGTATAAATTGAATATTTAATTTTGCCATCTATTTTACAGTTTGTAGTACAACGCTATGGGTTGGCCATCTTTCGAAATTAGTACAAGAACAAGATTTATCCGACACATTCGGCGAGTACGGCGATATCGTATCTATCGATTTGATACCACCGCGAGGATGCGCATTTTTGTGTATGAATCGTCGTCAAGACGCGTACAGAGCGTTGCATAAATTGAAGAATACCAAACTTCACGGAAAAGCTATCACGGTATAAAGGAAGCGAGAGCAAATCGCTCATTTATTATTCGTTTATATTGTCTATAATTATTTATTTTTTAATGGTAACTGCCTGCCTGTGTTTATCTTCGTGCGTTAGAAATGATATTTTGGTTTTCTCTCGAAAACGTTATCATTTCGTTCTTTTGCTCATGTAGTAGTGATATGAAATTACTCTTTGGTCTGAAAAGCATTTATGGGAATGACTGAAATAACTAATTTTCGCGATGAAAAGAGTTGATAGTGGAATATGAAATTTATATTTCGGTAACAGTATGTACCATGCTACTTATCGAACCTCGAGCACAAAAGCGTCGAATTTTTTACTCTGGTTTGAAAAAAAAACATTTTGATTAAATATTGGTAACACTGTTGTTCGGAGGAAAGAAACGAACGAAAAGAAAGTCGATTTTTAATTTTTTTTTTGCTTATTGTTTTTCGTTGTAAAACAGTGTTACCAATATTTTTATTCACATTGTTTATCAGAGTAGGAAATTTAATGCTCTAGTCCTAGTGCTTGTGATTCGATGGGTAGTACGGTATAGTTTAGCCTCATTTATGATGGAACAGATTTCGTTGCAGGAAAAATCCAATTCTATGTTTTTCTGCTAAATTTGTTACCTTAGATTTGGTTATTGAACCATCTTGTTCGGGTTCGTAGAGTCACGGACAGGTTGAATAATGTGAACTTCGCCTCGCGACTATTGTTCTGTTTTTTCTGTCATTTATTTTATCCTTCAGTAAATGAGGTTTCGCTTGAAGTATTTATAGTAAAAGGTCTAAAATGTGTTTTGAACACGTGTGTCAACTTATACTTTTTTCAGTGCTTCAGCAGCATCGTAAAAAAATAGCTGTATTGCCGAGCAATACCTTGAATTTTTTTTAAAAACGTAAAGAAATCTGGTAATTGATGCAGCTATGCTTTGATAACTTTTTCTCCGGAATATTGATTTTTATGTATTTTTAAAATTTTCAAATTTCGTCAGCACATTTTTCTTTGCTTTTCAACGCTGATATGAAAGTAAACTTTTCAACATAAAGGGAGAGGGGGGCTTTTCTTATATTGTATTAGTAGAATTGGCCATAAATTCATAATTTACATGAGCAAAATTTCGAAAATTTCGAGTGGTCATCCTTGGTTTGCCATAAATTCATAATTTACATGAGCAAAATTTCGAAAATTTCGAGTGGTCATCCTTGGTTTTAAGTAATAAGTACATGGAAGAGAACCGAAATGACTTCGAAATGAGGCATAATTTCAAACAGGAGAAGAGATTAATTTTTTACTTCACCGCGCATCTTTTGTTGAGATTCATGTTCCTTCAAAATGGCAAATATATAATTTGATCATGCATTGAAAGAAGTAGTCTTAGCTTTTGAAGGTTCACCAGTTACCACTCGAGTTGAATAAAATAAGAAAAAAAATTTTTTTATTAATTCAGTAACGATCGTTGGCGTGCATTGATTTAAACATGAATCATGTGCGTCGATTGGAAAAAAATTGAGCATTAACCGGAATAGAATTATTTTTTGTTATCGTAACACTTGACGGAACATTATTACCTCTTAGATCGCATGGGCACCCGGAAAAGGCATGAAAGGAAGAGAATGGAAAGATTATTGGGAAGTAGATTACGGAGTATCTTATATTCCTTGGAATAAATTAACGCCGGATACGGATTACGATTTATTAGAAGAAGGCGGTATGTTAGACCAAGAAACGATGCCGGAATGGCTCAAAAGTAAGTAAATTGTAAATTGCGAATACGTCGCACCAACGGTGGATGAATTTAATCGACTACGATGCTTATTTGAACAGCGCTGTTAGAAGAGAAACGTAAAATACCGTATTCGAAATCGTCGAATAAAGCCCTCTATACGCCTTCTGGTACGGATATGGACGAGAGCAGTAACGATGGCGATGAGATGCAACGTTCACACTCCAGAGCCTCGAACGATATGATTATCGAATCGACGACTAACGGTGTACCAGAACAAATGATCCCATTACCAGAAGGTCCGCAGCCAATGATACCGTCTAATACGGAAATGCCGCCGTTAGGTATTCCCTTACCTCCTCAGAATCCGGGTGGTTCTTTGCCGCCACCTCCTAATTTAATAAATCCATTTGGAATACCGCCAAGTAATACAGCGAGCCTTTTGTACTTGTTAGTAGATTTTTGTTGTTGTTTTTTTTCTCTCTAATGGCGTGCCTTCGTGTGTACAGGACTACTGGGACCTATGGGGGTATTGGGTGGAAATTTCATGCCACCTTTGGGAGTACCGCCTCCTGGTCCTGGATTGCTTATGTCACCGCAACAGATGTTGAATAGGTTGCCACCGCCATTTAATACTGGACGTAAGTATTAGGTGCATAGAATAGGGAGTCTGAATGAGAGGATGGTGAATTTTAGCAAATGTGTGGTCATTTCAGCTGCTGGCTTATCCATGCTGAATGCTGGACCGAATGTTAATACTTCGCTTTCGCAAATACCGCTTCCGGACGGCTCATCTAATTTAGCGACGGTCACATCGGGTATGTCGTTGAATAATGATTTCAAACCACCGCCTTTCGGCTTAACTCCTCCTATGCTATTTCCCGGTATGTAACCGTTAACAAGATCGTAGGTTTAATTGTATTATGTTGAAATGTATGTTCATATTTATGCGATCGCTCTTTCGTATTGTAGGTAATCCAAATATTAAAATCGACTTGCCCGGTAATCCTAATTTAAGTATGCCATTACCGCCAAATCCGAATGACATGAATAATGACATCTCGAATCCAGATAACAGGTTCGTATTCGTACTTATATTGGATATTCCGTCTTGATATAATTCCATTCGTATCACATGTAAGTCTATTCGTGCGACATGTACGTACGGTTGTGTTGCCCTACCTTACCTGCTGAAGAGGGGATGATAAAGTCAGCATAAATATCTTCCACGTCTTACTTATAAGAAAATTTTAAATGTTTATTTCGTTATCTGAAGAATATAAAAATATGCTGTTCCTTTTAAAATGTAAAGTATGCAATGTAACATTGCTGACGAAAAATCAGTAGCAATAAAGAGGGTATGTGAGAAGGAACAATGGAAAAAGTTTGAAAAATTGTAACAAAAATTGACAGGTCATCCATTAGCTTATTTCTTGTTACTATTTGTTATTTTCTGCATAAATTTGGATTATTGGTGTAATCGTATTTCATTTCTAATTTGCTGAAAAAATGAATTGGCTTTCACTTGGTTTTACTTGTAATTTCTTTAATTATTGAGAAAAGGGTCTCTCCTGATAAGATAGTGAAAACGGCCCTTGACCCAAATTCGATCACAAGTGGTCCTAAATATTGCCCTCGATGAAAAAACTCCCGAAAAAAATTTTTGACCCCTCACCCCACCCCTTCATGAGAAATCGACTCCCATATGTCGAAAATTCAATATTTTTTAACTCTGGATGGAATGGATGAAAAATTTTGAAAATTTCAGTATTGATAGGCATTATATAAGTACATTTGTGGAAATTTTTTCAAATTTATCGATTCATATTTTCTCGAATTTTTTAGGCTTTGAAATTTTCAAAAAATTGTAAAAAATTTTTTTGAGGGGGGTACATGGCTGAATTTTTTTCCATAATTAGCTCGTACTCTAAGGTACAACATGATAATATTTTCAACCTCCTGAAGGGGGTGGAAGTTGGTCAAAAAAAATGAAATGTGTAACAAGAACTCCCTAAATTCACTTTTTTGCATTTTTTTTGCGAACAACGCGTTTTAGAGAAAAAGTAGTATAGTAATAAAATGTTTCTCATTAAATTCTCTACAAGAAAGGGTCTTATAATTTTTTTCGTATACCCATTAGGGGAAGAGATAGGGGACTACAAAGTTGCTCCTAATACTAATAATTATTATGTATTACACTATCGCAAAATCAGTAAGGACTAAACAAGAAAAAAAAATGAAAAAAAATAGAAAATTAAAATTGGGAATGAAGGCGAGTTACTTTTCGACTATTGTGGCAAACTTCTGACTGTGGATTTCACAATAAGAATAAATAAAATTCCACATAATGATGGTGAAGTTAAAGTAGTACCTATAATAGTTCAGTCATATTACGATTATAATCGAGACTAATTTGATGCCGAAGTTTTTCTGAGAAAACTTGTAGCCAATAGTGTCCATTAGAACACCCAACTTTCGCCCGAAAATCGCGCCATTGCTTTTCTCCCAAAATCCATATTTGTGCCCCCAAAACTAGTTTTTCGCAAAGAACACGCGTTCTAATCTAGATACAGGGAAAAAGTCCAGTTAAGGAATTATGCTGATGAGATTTCCAACAAAAAATATTATTACGCAATTTTCGCCCAAATTAATAGAATCGCGAGAAAACGCACTTAAAACACCTCACTTACACTGCACATAGGCCCATAGCGCGGTGTTTGATATAAACCACAGTGTTATGATAATGTTTTATGTTCCCATCGTGTCTATGGCTACAATGGGCGGGGAGAGAGGGTAGAACAAATTTCCTTTATTATCGAAAATTGATCTGGTATACCGCTTGATAGTTTCAAAATAATTATGATATGATAGTAATTAATTATCAACTTATAAGTAGTATCGAATATGATAGTTTCTTGTTTAGTCCTTACTGATTTTGCGATAGTGTAATACATAATAATTATTAGTATTAGGAGCAACTTTGTAGTCCCCTATCTCTTCCCCTAATGGGTATACGAAAAAAATTATAAGACCCTTTCTTGTAGAGAGTTTAATGAGAAACATTTTATTACTATACTATTTTTTCTCTAAAACGCGTTGTTCGCAAAAAAAATGCAAAAAAGTGAATTTAGGAGAGGTTCTTGTTACACATTTCATTTTTTTTGAACAACTTCCACCCACCTTCGGAGGGTTGAAAATATTGTCATGTTGTACCTTAGAGTACGAGCTAATTATGGAAAAAAATTCAGCCATGTACTCCCTCAAAAAAAATTTTTACAATTATTTGAAAATTTCAAAGCCTAAAAAATTCGAGAAAATATGAATCGAAAAATTTGAAAAAATTTCACAAATGTACTTATATAATGCCTATCAATACTGAAATTTTCAAAATTTTTCATCCATTCCATCCAGAGTTAAAAAATATTGAATTTTCGACCTATGGGAGTCGATTTCTCAGAAAGGGGTGGGGGGGGTTAAATATTTTTTTCGAGAGTTTTTTCATCGAGGGCAATATTTAGGACCACTTGTGATCGAATTTGGGTTAAGGGCTGTTTTCACTATCTTATCAGGAGAGACCCTTTATTTCTGTTTTGAAATATTTTATACTTCTATTTTATATGATTGAAAAGAAGTGTCGAATAAAATGGATTAAAAATTGACAACTTTAGGTTAGTAAAGTTTGTCAAATGACCTAAGAACACGATTCGTAAAAAGTTACCCCTCCCTCGGCCCCTTTGAAAATTTGAATATATGTTTGTAAAGTTGAATTTTAAAATTTACGAGATGGTGAGTTTAAAAGTTTCCTAAAGGGCTGAAAAAATATTGGGCAATTGTGAAAATTTGTTCATATACCATGTTTTTAGGCCATTCACAACTTTCTGAGCTCAACATAATCACTAATCAGTTTCCGAAAAAAGAGAAATTCTCGATTTTTCTCAACTAATGTAAAAATAAGCTGTTGTTGTTTTCTTTCTTTAATTTTTATTTAATGTAGTCTTCATCCGTTGAAGAATTTGAAAACTAAGGACAGCGAGAAACCATGATGAAAAAATTAATTTTATTAGAAAGAATGTGTTGAGAAATTTTTCCGCGCGAAATCTTCAAAATTTTATGGAAATATTTTTTTAAAGCAATCTGTTCGTCGAAAAAGTTATTGTATAAAAATTTTCAAATTTATGTAGTTTCCAAAAAAATGAAAAATTAAATTAATAAGGACCTCGATGCATTTCGTGCAGAAAATTATTTCTTGATCATTATTTCACACTTCCGCGACCCTCATCCCTTACAATATCTTTTAGTTAACTGATACTGAATTTATTTAGATGGTAATGCAAAGAAGTGAGAAAATTTGGTTACTTTTTTCTTCCAATTAGGTTACCGGAGTTACTTTATCGCAATCTGAATTGATTTTTTTTTTATATTTTTGCTGATTTTTTTGAAAAATGCTCTATTGATCTAGGATTAAAAATTTTTTATGCAGTAGCACGGCCCACTCCTTCCATTTACCCTGAGTAGATGTTAGCTGAAAAACCTCGGATGTGCTTTAAAAATGTCGATTTTCTCAATCCATCATAACAGTATGGAACATTTCCACGTTTATACCAAGAAATGTGAAAGAATAACCAATTTTATTCATTTATTTTTACATTTTTTGTTTTATTTCTTTTCATATACGTGTAACTGGAAAGCATATTTTCATAGGCCTTAAATAATGAAATGAACATTTTTAAAGTTGCTCACAACACAAATAAAAAAATTTGTTTTTCTACTCCCGCATCTCTGACCCTTCAGCGGGTAGAGTAAGTGAATTGCCTTGAACGATCTACCCACTTCACTGACACTAATTTTTGTCCGTATAATATATTGTATAGTATGCATGTAACTGGAAAGCATATTCTCATAGGCCTTAAATAATGAAATGAACATTTTTAAAGTTGCTCACAACACAAATAAAAAAATTTGTTTTTCTACTCCCGCATCTCTGACCCTTCAGCGGGTAGAGTAGATGAATTGCCTTGAACGATTGCACTTATATATGATACGAATGGGTTTACATCAGAGAAGAACATCCTACGGATAGGATATGACATCTAAAAGCCATTTACTTATTGTTGTGCTTTTTTCACCAGCAATCCGTTTATGAACACGTTCCCGAATCTTATGCCGTTCAACAAAATTCCCAACGTTTCCGATCAGGACGAGCGAAGCGGTGGCGAGACAGATACCGACTACCGGATATTGGGCGACATCAGTAACGCTAGCGTTTTGAATAATTCTGCGTCAGACGACAACGCTAATAATCAGACCAACAAAAATGATAACAGAGGCGGTTATAAAGACGACGAAACGAATCGTCATAGAGATAGAAACGATTTCGGTAGGGACCGCGAACACCGATATTACGATAGAAATCAAAGAATATACGATAAAGAGCGCGATAATAAATACCATCGAGATCACAGATTGGACGGCCGATCTCCGTACAGAGAGAGCAGCTACGACAACGATCGTTATAAACACGAACGCGGTGGCGATTTCAGACGTAATACTAGATTCGACAACAGTAGGGAGTTCAAAAGGGGGAGAGATTTCCGAGGAGGTCGTTCTAGAGATCAAGGACCGATTCGGCCTAGAGGAAGATCACGTGAAACTGATCGTTACCGAGATATTCGACGAGACTACGGGGCACCGGAAAGCGAAAATAAGTCCAGACGTTTCGACAAACGTGGACGTAGTCGCGAACGAAGTAGCGACAACACTCATAACGGTAAGCGTAGCCGTTGGGGTGATAAGGTGACCGAACAAAGTTGGAATAAACCGGACGACGAATGGAATAAAAGTAAAGATACGTGGGATAAGCAAGAAGAAGAGAATTGGGACAAAGAGGTAGAAAATTGGGATAAGTGTATCGACGAAAATCAAGATAGTAAAACGGAAACAGAAACGCAAAATCAAACCGAACCGAAATGGGACGCGGAGGAAGAAAGTGCTCCCGTTACCAGCGAAAATACCGAAAATCTAGACCAGAATGAAGTTGTAGAGACAAATGATAACGATACGAGCGTCGAAAATGTAGAAAACTCCACCGAATGTCGCCGAGAGAGCAACGACGATAGCAAAGAAGCGGAATTCGAGTCGCAAAACGTGGAAACGCAGTCGTCGTGTAACAATGACGACAATCCGGTGGAAGACGGGTCGTCCGCGTAAGTTTTCTAGTTTTACGTGCTGCCGTTCAGTATAAAAAATGCTAATTTAAAAAATATGCTTCAGTTTACAGGGACGAATCTAAAATGTTATCTTTTGCGTGCAGGAAGAATAACGATCACGAGGGCACGTGGCATGTGACGGCGAGCGAGCAAGATATACCGCTTCCCGATCCGTCAGTAGCGGCTCATAACGAATACGATGAAAGTAGAAATACGAACGATTCGAAGGCCAACGAATCGCAAGAATACGAAAACGACGAAAGTTTTCCCGCCGATAATTGCCCTCCGGCGCCTACCTTCCACAATCCCGTGCAGTTTAGGTTTCGCGAACCTCGTATGATGTTTCAAAATCGTATGTTGATGCGAGGTAGTCCGATCATCGGGCATTTCGGAGCGCCGGGTGCGTCATCCGGGCCTTTTTCGCCGTTACCTAACTTTCAACGTGCTCGATTTCAAGGGCATCGACCTCACCCATCTTTTTTTCAAGGCCCTCCCAGACATTTCGCCCCTAGACAGTTTATGCCATCGCGATCCAATAATTTCTGAGCTAATGTAATTTTGTGAAATATAGTCAGTAAAGGTTTCGTTGTTTACCTTTTAGTCTTCTCTATTGTCGAATGCGTACAACATTAATGTATGAAAATGTATCTGATATATATACATTTATATTTATTATTATAAATATTCTGTTTTATGTACATTACTTAAATTTACAAAGATGCAAATAAATTTTAGTTTTACTAAGGTTTTTGGTATCATTATTTTTTCCAACGTCTTTGAAACATTATAATAAAGCCATCCCGTCGTTCATTTATGGACTTGTTTTAGTACTTTGTTCATTTCCAAGTCACTAAACTTCAATATAGCAAATATGGCATTCAGCATATGAGATCTCATTTTACTTTCATGCGTTACCAAGTAATTGTAAAAAACATTTTTTAAATATTGTATATTCAATTCTTCGACGCCATCCTGATGTTTTTCCAACCTACAACACAAATCTTGATTTGAATTTCGAAATAAAAGGAAGAAACTTTCGATCCAATATTTTCGCCAATACCTTTTAATATCGTGCTGTAATTGCACATACGATTGTATATGTTGGTATAATTCTTTTTCCATATCGTGAATTTTAATTTGTAAGTCGTTATTCTCTTTGCGTAATCTATTGATATCAGCCTCTTTGCGAGCCACATCTTCCATATAATAAATTAAAGTAGAACTTTGTCTTCTTGGTGGTCTGGATGATTGTTTTTTAGTCTAAGAACAGAATAATTTTGATATTACTTTTCAACTTGAAAGTGAAAAATATACGTGTAATAGTGAATCACTGAAGAAGTTCATTAAAGTGTATGTGAAGTTATACTACTTTTCTCAATACATCCACCAATCAGATCGGTTTATTATTTCACTCGATCTCTCTTGAGAGCCTAAAATTCTTTACGTCCCTATAATTTGGTTCGCTCGTAAAGCTATACAACAATGGAGTTCCTGATGATGCCGTTTAGATACGGCGAAGCGTCGAATATTTCTGTATTTGTGTATTAAATTTTTTTTTTTTTTTTTTTTTGTCGGAAATATATACTACGAGTATTTGTGTTTTTATAACTACATTTTTTTTTCAATTTCTTCTCGTTTTATTCTTTTCGTTACAAAGAAAAAGGATATTTTTTTAATATTTACATCTGTAGACGTGTCTTCTGAAAATTGATACACTGGAAAATAATGCTGTTGTAAATTCAACAACTGTTTTTCTTTTTCTTCAACAATGGCGGTAACTCGCTCTCTCTGTTTCACTAATTCACTTTCCAAGGCAATTAATTTATTACGATAATCTGATTCAAGAACATTCATTTTCGTCTTCCAAATTTGACGTTCTTCTTCTAGTATCTGAAAAAATATGAAAACTTAAACTGCGAAAAAAACAACAGATTTCTTAAGGTTATCGTTCTGATGTACCTTATTTTCATTTTCACTGTGGACTTTTAATTGCTCTTGTAATTTACAATTAAATGATTCCATTTCCATTAATTTTGCTTTTAAATTTTGGATTTTTTGACGAGCTAGCATGAGTTCTTCACTATTTCTAAAATGAGAGTTTAATTAACAATTAATGCTCAAAATTCTGTCTTAACGGGTAAAATGGAGCCATCTTACTGATGTTTGCTGATCTTTTGTTTATAATCTTCAAATTGTTGTTTAATTTGTAAATATTGTTGTTTATAGTGCTTCGTTTCTTCTTTATGTACGCCTTCTAAGCCCTCAAGCAACGTACCTAATGGTAAACGGAATAATGCAAGTGAAATACTTCAAACAAATATTCAAGAATCATTGAAATTTACTTTTTAAATGATTGAGTTCGGAGGTAGTTTTGCAATTCATAATGAGTTGTTGTTTTATGTGATGTAACTGTTGAAATAAAGCTTCTTCGGTTAACTGCAACCTATCATCTTCGCATTTTGTGTGGGCATTTTCTAATTCTAATTGCATAAGTCGATTCTACGTAGGAAAATGTGATTTTAATGTCTTCGTTTGAGAAATAGATTAGATCATTTCAATGTTTTACCCCTATGTTGTACCTTCAATTTTATAATAGTTTCTTGGTCTTCTTGACGATACTTATTGTAATTACTGGCTAAATCGGAAAATTGCGCTAATTTTTGTTCCAATTTAGAAACTCGATTTTCGTGCTCGGCGGCCAAACGACGAGTCCTTTCTTCAGCTTTCAAAGCGCGCATTTGCTCCTGAAAAAAAAATTAAATTATTAAAATTACAGCTGTATTAATTTCGGAGCAAATAATTATACGTATATATGGTAAAACGGAGAATTGGAATTTCGATTACTTGTTGAACAGTGTAGTTATGCTGCTCTTTCATAAGTTGTATTTCACGTTTCAACTTCTCCATAACAACATGCGGCGCAGTTTCATTTTCCAAACGTCTTTTCATTTCGTCCAATTGCGCAAGAAGATTGTTTTCGGTATTTTTATAATCGTTCAATTTATCCTGACTGTCTTTCAGTTGGGTTTTTAGTTTTTCAATGACTATGTCTTTATCTTCTCTTTTCTTTCTTTCTTCGCTGAGAATTTTTTGTAATTCCCTAAAATTGAGAATTGAGGCATTATGTAGAGTGAAAAAGTGAACGAATCATACGAAGAAATCGAGAGGCTTCACCTTATAGTGGATGCAAATTCTAGCTCTCGTTGATGACTTTCCAAATTCAGCTGCGACTTTACATTTTCAACTTCCACCTCCTGAATTTTCTTCGAGTTTCCGATTGACGAAGATAAATTTTTCAGCTTTTCCTCTAGTTGATAGTTTTTTTGCAAAAGTTGTTTCCTTTCATTTTGAAATTGTTCTTCCAACAAACGTTTTTCATTCGTCACCGATGATAGAGATTGCGCTAGCTTGGTCAATTTTGACCGCAGTTCACATACATTAGCCTGACAATATAAAAATGAATGAGTCAATATCGTTCGATTCATGGATTAGTGTATAAGTACATAAATTTGAATTCGGATTAATGGATTATTTGAGAAAGAAATTCATCAATTACATCAGTTTCTGAATTTTGTTGTGAGATATTGTTGACGTCAGCATCTTTTTCACAACTCGTTAGAGTTTTTAAGGCGTCTTCTAAACGCTCCTTTTCTGTGATAAGTTTTTTATGGGCAACAACCAAATCTACATGAATGCATATTGTATCGTTCAATCAAGAATTAAAAATAATGCAACATAGTACACATTTGACATTGGCGATATCCAACCTTGTAGTCTCTTTTTATATCGGTTTAACTGTTCATCTTGCTCTTTGATGATGGCTTGGAAATCCTTTTCATTTTTTGTAGGAGCCATTCTACCAAAAATAATGAATAATTTTACGATTACAATCACCTATCATTTGTTGGAAGTAATAATGAAATCGAGCAAGAGTACATAAATGACCACCTGATAAATGAGAATCCGTAAAGAATCACATTGATGAAAAATAATTCAGATAGGTTTTTTCAGGTTTTTTAAATATTATGTAAAATCAGTATAAATAGTAAGTTCATAGTTGGATATTTACGGCTTGATATAATTTTACTGATAAGAAATTTATTTACACCCCAGGTGGCAGATCCAGCATACCCCTTGCCCCTATCTATAGTTCCCTAATACAACAACACATTCGTATCGAACTATTATGAAGAAAGTCTGTCTATTGTTCCAGTGTAATCACATTTTTTCAGTCAGTTACTCATATATTTTGTTTTATTTTAATTTCGATTAAAATTAATGTAATTTTCAAATTTCTAATAAAAACAAATTTTTGTTTATGAAATCCAAAATGATAAAAAACTGAAAGTTAAAATAGTAAAAAATGATGACGACTTCGTAGTTTTTTTTACTGTTTGGTTTTGACCACGTCAACAACTTTACCTTAATTCATCATCATTACTTTGGCAGAGAAACCAGCTCGTACAACAACAAGATTGTTCAGGGAAAACAAGAAAATTACGTAAATTTGATTTATTTAACGTGGCCAATACGATTATAACTTGAGCGGACACGAGGTCAAAAATTTTTCAAAAAACCCCGTTGATCTCTACTCTACGCAACTTGTTCGTCATCAGATAATGTAATTCAAAACTTGTAAATGTGTTACTTTTTCCCATTGATTTTTAATAATTGAAAACCCAAAATAATGCTCTTTGAAAATAATAGTGAAATCGTATAATATTAATTTTTAAACTCTTTTAAGTTCGATTCATGATGGCCAACAAGTTTGACTCAAAGGCTTTCATAGATAAGTTGGAAGATTACTCGGAATTGGTGAGTTGATAAGAAAAATTATTTTTATTTTTCATATATGAAATGATCAGGGCATAATTTTGAACTTTTTTCGTCATTCATTTTCAAAATCAAATAATTTATTATTTTCTGCTTATAGGTTTACAAAAATACCAAAACATATTTACCAACTATTTCCAGACTGTGTTTGGTATCTACATTTATCGAAGATGGATTACGAATGTATTTTCAGTGGGACGAGCAAAGGAAGTACATGGATTTCTCATGGAATTGTGGAATGTTTCTCGCTACAATATTCGTTTTATTCAATTTATTTGGTCAACTAGGGAGCTGTGTTATGGTTTTAATTCAGAAAAAAGTAACATATGCTTGCGGTGTGCTGTTTTTCACTGTAATTCTACAAGTAATGAAAAAATTTCTATCTTTGAAAAACGAGTATTTATATTTAAAATTAATATAATAACCGTATTAAACGATTGCAGACGTTCGCGTATAGTATTATATGGGACGTTCCATTCTTGCTAAGGAACATGGCTTTAATCGGTGCTCTATTGCTTTTGGTTGCTGATAGTCATGCAGAATCTCGTAGTTTGTTTGCCGGAGTACCTTCTTTAGGTATGTGAAAAAGTATACTCTCTTCCTTTTTTGCTTGTTTGAATCGAGTTTGAATTAAATCTAATTTCATCTTTTCTCAGGAGAAAACAAACCTAAAAATTATCTTCAGTTGGCGGGAAGATGTTTGTTAGCATTTATGTTTGTTACATTGATTCGGTTTGAAATGTCATTTTTACAGGTGAGATTTTAGATGAGGAAGTCATTTGCCCATGTATTTTGAGTGAAAATATTGAAAGAGAAATTGTCAATACGAACTCGAAAGTCAATTGTGAATATATTCATTGATCAATAACGCTTTAGTTGGAGTACTAAAATTGTCTATCCTTTCAACAGTCCAAAACAATGAATTCTTTAATATATAAAATGTCTGCCATTTTTATGATCAAAAGTAGACTATTTTTGGAGTTCGAAACTGCCCTCACATTTTTGAGGTGGAATTGTTGCATTGGTTCAGTAATCTTCAAAGTTGTTGCAGTTGGAAGTTATTTGATGTTAATAGGTACGGTCGTAACTTCCTATGAGGAGTACGTTTAGGATTTAAAAAGGTCTTCGATTACTTCTTTTAGAATTTCCTTTTAACGAAGTGCAGCGAAAACTTTCGAAAGTTAAAAATTGTATATTTTGGTCCTGGCGGTGCTTTCACGATATACTATTGGGACCCGAACAACAACTTTATAAATCACATGAAACACGCAGCCAGCAAAGTTTTCTAAATACAAATGAAATACAAAGAAAACGTTCAACCCTTTGACCATATATCCCTGGACCGCTCGAACTATAAAGAAAAATAAGAAAAATTCTGTCGATATTAAGTGGACACTCTCAGACCCAAATGCGTCTACGCATGCGCGAGTTAAAGATAACAACAGAAACAGCTGATTCCAGTTGCACTTGTTATACTCGAAGTCGAAACTCAAAATAATTTTGATGACTTTGACCTCGCGCATGCGCAGACACATTTTAGTCCGAGAGCGTTCGCTATCGACAGAAATTTGTGCTATTCTAAACTATGAGTTCGAGTGGTCCAGGTCCAGGGGTATATAGTCAAAGTCGACCGTATACTATGGACTGCTAATTAGAGCTGCTAATGGTCGACATTGGCCGTACAGAAACAAACACCAAATTGAAGCAAAGAATAACAACGTCATAGCTCGCGCATGCGTAGTGATATTTCAGAAATTAAAATGAAAACGCATCGAAATTTTCAGTGATAAGAATGTTGAATCAACATCAACTACTGATTTAATTTCATAATTTCATTAAGGTGCTGCTTTGGGAAATAAGTAGGTGATAGCGAAAAAGTTGATTTTTTAATAATAAAATGAAAAAATTGGAGGAAAAAATGCTAAATGCCCTCAAACAAAGTCTCTAAAACAATATATTATAATTTTAAATCATTTCGTTGCGTTATTTTTGAGAAAAACACTGCCAATGAAAATTATATCCTATTTTCTTTAGCATTGTTTTTCTCAAAAATAACGCAACGAAATGATTTAAAATTATAATATATTGTTTTAGAGACTTTGTTTGAGGGCATTTAGCATTTATTTTTACAATTTTTTCATTTTTTTTATTAAAAAATCAACTTTTTCGTATTTACCAACATATTTTCCGAAGCACCGCCTTAATAATACTTGATAATTAAAATTATTTGAGAAGCCGTTAAACCGGGTGTTGCAATTCTACCTCAAAAATACAATGGAAATTTAGACTTTGGAAGCAATCTATTTTTCATTGCATATTATTATAGTGAAAATTTTATTACTTTTAAGACTCACTGTTTTCTTTTTCTCAAGTGTAATATCCTTACATGGTTTTATTTTTTATGAACGTAAGACCAAACCATAATATCTGCACATAAGTCTCCAGAATGGAAAATAATTTTGAAACTTTTATATTTCTTTGTTCATGAATAATTAGGCAACCCGTCCATTCTAGCGTATAGAGTTAGTATTGTAGTATGTTCATCTTTTAATTTTCAATCTTCCTTATGTTTTAGATATTTCTAGACATTTTAGGCTCCATATTAATGATTTTGGTTACGATTGGTTATAAAACAAAACTCAGCGCATTAATTCTTGTTTTATTTTTGAGTGCTGTTAATATATATCATAATGATTGGTGGAATGTTCCCCATAATAAACCACTAAGAGATTTCTTGAAGTATGACTTTTTCCAAGTATGTATTTTGAAGTAATTTATTTTTATCGCGTGCAATATTATTGTTAATGTTATGTATCGAACAAATATCACACTTTGAAATGTGTGTGAAGGGGTGTCATAACGAAACCTCATTTCTAAATTGACATAATTATGTTTACGTCAATAACTTTCATACTGTTCAAATAAAAGGATTTTACGATTGATTGAAAGTTTGCGTACTCCTATACATAAATGATTTCTGTTTTCTTTATTTCGAGAAAATTTTCTATTTTTCCCCCCTTTTTATGCATTGCAGACTCTCTCAGTTATTGGAGGTCTTTTAATGATTGTCCTAAGAGGTCCTGGCGGCGTTTCAATGGATGCCCATAAGAAAATTTGGTGATATCAAGAATACACGAATTTTTACTTCAAATTATTGTGTACTCTACGTTTTAAATGGTTTTTTATTTACCGAAATAAAAATGTTGTTTTTATACTGATTCACATTCGATACAATTTTTATGTAAGATGTATTGTTATGGCTAGATAAATGGATTATGTAATTTTCGTTTTCAGTACTTTTTACCATTATAGAAAAATTGTCTTTCGGAATTTTCTCATATTGTTGTTTTTGGGTATAATAAATGACTTAGGTGGACGAACACGGAACAAGTGCGAGTGATTGAGTTATAAAGTGTAGCTTGTAAATTTTGTTGTACAGATTTATTACGATGATGAATTTGAAAGTGTTTGTTTAAAAAGTAATTAATTCTCATCTATGTACAGGAATTATAGCATTACGGAGGAATTATCTTGTTATTAATTTGTGTTGCTATGGATCACGATTATGCAACAAATTTTAATTTCTATCAAAAAAGCAAAAATTTTTTGCTAGCAGCATGGTAACACTGAAGCCCCTTTGTGATGATTTATTTATTTTTGATGATAACGTGTGAAGATCGGCGAGTGCAAGAAATTTGATAACAGTGAAATTATTTCAGTATTTCGCATTTTTTAAAGTATATATATTCTGTAGAAGTTTCAACGAGTGAAATTCAAATAATTCTCATTAATCATTTACTTCTATTTGCTATACATCAGCTTACAGTAGCTGTAGTTTTAAGTGGTTTTAACTTCGCTTGATAACTAAGTCAAGTGAGTACAACAAATCGAAAATGAAATAAGAAACTAAAATTCTCCTCACTACTGGTGAAATTCAATTTAATTATTTAAAGAAAACTAACTTTTTTACTTTTTCTTTAGAATGATTGAAGTCACATGTAATGATAGATTGGGCAAAAAAGTAAGAGTCAAATGTAACCCGGACGATACTATCGGTGATCTCAAAAAATTAATTGCAGCTCAAACTGGCACACACTGGGAAAAAATCGTGCTAAAAAAATGGTATACAATATTCAAAGACCACATTAAATTAGAGGACTGTATCCTTTTTTTTATTTAGCGCCACGCTTAATATTATTCATCAGCTTGAAATTAATATTGCATTTTTGTAAATTTGTCACGTTGAAACGTAGATTACACATGTTATTGTCAATAAATGTGCCTTGACCTATGTACAAAATAGATGAAATTCACGACGGAATGAACTTGGAACTTTATTATCAGTAATTTTAATAAAAGTATCCTGAACAAGAATTTCACGAGATTTGCGGTATTCAGCTAAAGGAAGAGAACGGTCATGAGAATGAGTTGACACAGTACTGAGCTAATAGTTGATACTTATATGTGAACGATGTTTTTTATTGATTAATATTTTATCATTTTGTAATGAAAATATTAAATGATTTTTTTGTCAAATTGAAATGATTTTTTTGAATTCCCAAATACATTTCTGTGTTCTTAGTCCATGATTTCGTTTAAATCTTTGAAAAACTACGAGTTTTTTATTGATCGCATATTTTTCTTCGCTAAATTTTTTCAACATCCGCATTCGTAGTAATTTTCTAAGAAATTCCTATCAGTATTTATTTTAGTATTTTCATCCAAATTCAAAACAAGACACTGGGTAAAGCGAACAGCATGCGGATCGGTAGAGTGTGAAATGGTGAGAATGAATGATAAAATGAACCACGTACTATAAGTTTGAAGTAATCACGTGGACCAATTACACATCAACGAGTCAAGTTTTTCAACCAATCCCGTGCGTTTCGTATTCCACTTCGTATACTTGGACCAATCACATTACAACACGATAATAGGGGAATGCTTGAAAATTTTCAAATTTCGTATGCTATAGCCGTAGTGTTACCGATGTGAGTATAGTCGTGTCAATCTCAAAGTACAGTTGTATTCCGGAATTGAAATTGTGAGTTGACTTTTTAAAGTGAAATATTTATCATTGAATGGTTCCAATTTTACTTTCATTTTAGTTAAAATTACGAATTTTAGAGTTATCAGTTTTACTAAAAATTCGTCTTTGTGTGTTTCAAAAATTTATAGCGGTATAAGTTCGTTGAACTTTATAGACTCCAGTGAGTAATGCTGTTTTTTATATTGTCAGCTAATTATATCCGAAAACGTGTAATAAATTGAATAGTTGTAATTTTTTAGCACTTACCTTCCATATTCTTGTTAGTGAATTAGATCTTTTCATTTCTCTAGTATTTTAATTATTCTTTCAATTTCAGGGATTTATTGATCCAGTCATGTTGGGATCGTTTAAATACGGTCTTTTATTGACCACTTTGCTGTGTGCGGTATTATGTAAGGAAAAACCGAAAGATGATGTGGGAACCGTGATCGGTATTGACTTGGGAACTACGTACTCGTGGTGAGTAATCATTACATGGAAATTATGCTAGCCTAATTCGTTCAATTTATCTAAAATTATATTTACATTAGTGTCGGCGTGTTCAAAAATGGTCGTGTCGAAATCATCGCCAACGATCAAGGAAACCGTATTACACCATCTTACGTAGCGTTCACTCCAGATGGTGAACGTTTAATTGGTGACGCTGCTAAGAATCAGCTTACTATTAACCCGGAAAATACGATTTTCGATGCGAAACGTCTCATTGGGCGAGAATGGAGTGACCCGACCGTTCAACAAGATATTAAATTTTTCCCCTTCAAAGTTAAAGAGAAAAATAGCAAGCCTCATATTGAAGTAAGCACTTCTCAAGGAACTAAAGTGTTTGCTCCTGAAGAAATCTCAGCTATGGTTCTTGGTAAAATGAAGGAAACCGCCGAAGCTTATTTGGGCAAAAAAGTAACTCATTTTTTCAATCTTTTTTTTTTGGTCTTGATTCGTAGTTTTTATTCTATTATTTTGTGGTTAGGTCACCCATGCTGTTGTTACGGTTCCTGCCTACTTTAATGATGCTCAACGTCAAGCTACTAAAGATGCCGGTATTATTTCTGGATTAGTCGTCATGAGAATCATCAATGAACCCACTGCCGCCGCCATTGCTTATGGTTTAGATAAGAAAGAAGGAGAAAAGAACGTCTTAGTTTTCGATTTGGGAGGCGGCACTTTCGACGTATCGCTTCTAACCATTGATAACGGTGTCTTCGAAGTAGTTTCTACTAACGGTGATACCCACTTGGGAGGCGAAGATTTTGATCAAAGAGTTATGGATCACTTTATTAAACTATATAAGAAAAAGAAAGGAAAAGATATTAGAAAAGACAATCGGGCTGTACAAAAACTCAGAAGAGAGTGTGAAAAAGCCAAACGAGCTTTATCATCTAGTCACCAAGTTAGAGTAGAAATTGAGAGTTTCTTCGAAGGTGAAGATTTCTCCGAAACTTTAACTAGAGCGAAATTCGAAGAATTGAACATGGATTTGTTCAGATCGACTCTTAAACCCGTCCAGAAAGTTCTAGAAGACGCTGATATGAATAAAAAAGATGTGCACGAAATTGTGTTGGTAGGAGGCAGTACCCGAATTCCTAAGGTGAATGAATAAATTTGCATAATATGTTCATTTGAACAACAGAAAATATTAATACCAAAAATTACTTACAGGTTCAACAACTAGTCAAAGAATACTTTAATGGCAAAGAACCAAGTCGCGGAATTAATCCTGATGAAGCTGTTGCCTATGGCGCTGCTGTTCAAGCTGGTGTATTATCTGGCGAACAAGATACTGATGCGATCGTATTACTTGATGTCAACCCACTTACATTGGGTATCGAAACAGTAGGAGGCGTTATGACGAAACTTATTCCGAGAAATACCGTAATTCCCACAAAAAAATCTCAGATCTTTTCCACAGCGTCTGATAATCAAAACACCGTCACTATTCAAGTATGTTTTTAAATGAGTATTTAAAAAAAATTGAAATATCGTATTGTTCCATACAAATTATCATCTGTCTTCGCATTTTTCTTAGGTTTTTGAAGGAGAAAGACCGATGACGAAAGATAACCACCCTCTCGGTAAATTCGATTTAACTGGAATTCCCCCTGCTCCCAGAGGTGTTCCTCAAATTGAAGTCACTTTTGAAATCGATGCTAATGGCATATTACAGGTAAACAAATTTTACCTAGAATATCATCATTCATAATTCAAGTTCTATAGTTTAAAAATCTCCTTCATTTCAAACTAGGTGTCTGCCGAAGATAAAGGAACGGGTAATAAGGAAAAGATTGTCATTACAAACGATCAGAATAGACTAACTCCTGACGACATCGAACGAATGATTAAGGATGCAGAAAAATTCGCCGACGATGACAAAAAACTAAAAGAACGAGTGGAATCACGCAATGAATTAGAATCATACGCATATTCGTTGAAAAATCAGATCTCAGACAAAGATAAATTGGGAGCTAAAGTAATTTTAGTCTTTAATTTTTAAATGCTAGGCTATTCTTTTGAAAAAAAAAAAAAAAAAAACATTCATTAATTTATTATTTATTACAGTTGTCCGAATCAGACAAAGTAAAACTCGAAGAAGCCATTGATGACAAAATTAAATGGTTAGAATCCAATCAAGATGCGGACGGCGAAGCATTCCAAAAGAAAAAGAAAGAATTAGAAGAAGTAGCTCAACCAATTATTGCGAAGTTGTACCAAAGCACAGGTGGCATGCCACCTCCACCAGCCGGTGGTGCAGGCGATGAAGAAGAAGAAAGAGATGAATTATAAATTTCCATTTTTGATCCCTCGAGTCAAACTTGTTTTGATGTTTTATGTAAAATCTTAAGAAAGACTGTTTTGCTATTTGTAAATATATGTTAACTTTTCCTGCCAAGAAGTACATTTTCCGCTTCGTGGGAAGTTAATGCGGTAAAACAGTATGAAATTGCATTTAGAACGATCGGCAAATTTGATGCATTTTAGTAAAGGTAAAAATGTATTTCTCACTTGAAGAAAGATAATTCATTTTGTTATCACAATTTTTTACCACGAATTTATCCTAATGATGATATTTTGATTATTCCTAATAATCTTCATTCGTCTTGTTCGTTATGTATGTAATTTATTTGAATAACAATTTTGTTATCGCGGTTTTTTCCTGCGAATGTGTCCTAAAATTTTATATTGTTCATATTACTTTAATTCACTTCATTCGTTGTCAATGTGGCTTATTGTAAATAATGTACAACTGTTATTTATTTATTTTTCTTTCCTAATTTTTTTTTTTAATAAATTTTTTTCAATTGAAAATGATTTGTAATTATTCTTGCAGAATCGTAAATTCATCAATGAAGGAATACTATCCTTTCACTGTTAAAGAGAACAGAACAAAAAATAATCATAATTTGTTCTATGCTCAGTAATTTTCAAAACGTCCTATGCATTCCTGCTTCATTACGATACTATGATCTTTGATTATACTATATAATAAGAGACTATAATAGCGTTCGATTGGAATTAGCTTAGAATAAGGTACGAAATGAGTTTGAAATATTATTTTGAAAAACTTGGTAAGCAACGCGCATGCACAGGAATTTTGGTTTTTATTGGTAGGAACTAAAATCTCAGCGCATGCGCGTAGCGTACCAACATTCAGATAGGAATTTGTTATCAGAACACTGAGTTGGTTAAAAATATCCGAATTTGGAATTTTCTTGATAAACTTTTAGATCGAAATGTCTGCTAAAAAATCATCTATAAGTTATTCCTCTTCGGATGGGAAAGTACCTTTTTTGATTGGCGTTGCTGGAGGTACCGCAAGTGGTAAGGTAAGTGTGGCATCCCAAACTGACTAATAATATTGACATTTTCTCGCTGTTATTTTTCGCTCCTTTTTTTTTTGATTATTTATTTCATAGTCCACCGTGTGTAAAAGAATCATGGAAAAATTGGGTCAGGCTGTTATGGATCATAAGGAAAGACAAGTCGTATGCATTAGTCAAGACAGTTTTTATAGAGAGCTAAACCCAGTTGAACGCAGTAAAGCGTTGAAAGGACAGTTCAATTTTGATCATCCTGGTAAGAATTGAAGACATATTATTTTGAAATTTAAATTTTACTCCTTCAGTTGAATTATATTAATTTTACAGATGCATTTAATGAGGACTTGATGTACGAAACATTGAAAACAATATTAGATGGTGAAATTTGCACAATACCCGTTTATGATTATAAAACTAATTCTTTGTACGAGTATAATCAAGTAATCTTAAAATCCGAACCAGACCACTCTTAAAACTAATATCATTACTTTTTTGTATTTTCTAGTAGTAAAGACCAACAAATAGTTATCTATCCTGCTGATGTAGTACTTTTCGAAGGAATTTTGGTTTCTATTTTCCATCCGTTAGAGAGTTATTTCATATGAAATTATTCGTAGACATGGATTCAGATATGCGATTAGCTGACAGAGGTGGGTGCTGTTTTCTCAGTTTAAATTTTTGTTTCATTATTTCGAATGACATTTATGTTCTGTTTCCAACTTAGTTACTAAAGATATAATGGAAAGAGGCCGTGATCTGGATCAAGTTTTGAATCAATATATGACATTTGTGAAACCAGCTTTCGAAGAGTTCTGTCTGCCGGTAAATAAATGATAATATTTTCGATATAAGTTGAATTACATCGTTATTAACATTTATAACTGTTATATACAATTATAAATTTTTCAGACCAAAAAATTTGCTGATATTATAATTCCGAGAGGAGCTGATAATGCTGGTAAGTAATGATCTTGAAACTGATACACTTGAAGAAATCAAATTAATTGGTATTAATATTTTTTCCTTCATATTTACAACAGTCGCTATTGATCTAATTGTTCAACATATTCGAGACTTTTTAAACAACATTCGATACAATGGGAATGAAAATAAAATTAATACCACTCAACTAGCAAGATTACACTGAATAAAAGGTCATTTTTAGAAACGCTGCCATCATTGAAACAGTTTTACTTTCATTTTAACGAACTATTTTTACCTAATTTTGATTGTTAAATAATTTGTTACTAGTCCGTTAAAATTTGTAATTTATGATTAATGTGGATTACTCTTATGATTTGTGTATCCTATTTCTAAAATTTTATTTACAATGTTCAGTTTTTAAAATAAAATCTAAAACCTAGTATTACGAGTTAAATATGGGTAACAAAATGCACTTGAAAGAAAATCACATAGAACAAAATATTTCTAGCAGATTTTTGAATAATGGGTGATTGTTTCCATGGCTCACCGATAAAATTTCTTTAGCTTCATCATAGTACGTTTTGGCTGCTAAAATATCGCCTTTTAGAAGCATCAGTTTCAGAAGCTTCATGTTCAGAAGTCCAACCAGTGGATGATATTTTCGGTAATACGTTCTGAAATTCACTGGACGTAAAGTAACGAATTTTGTAAGATTAATGTGACATACAAATGCATACCTAAAGCTTGGTAACAATTTTTCCCCATAATTTATAGCGTCCTGCCATCTCTCTGCATACACACAGGCTTCAAACATCAAATCTAATGTCTTCACCCGGCATAAGTTCAATTCATACAAAATACTATCTTGCTTATTCAAGATGGGTTCACAAACGTTAATGCCTACAAGAACGTAAACATTTTATGTAGATGATTACTATTAAAAAAGCACGGCGTGAGAATATAGTGATATATTCCCAAAACTCTACTAACAATTCGTCTGTACTCTTCATATTTTTAAGATGATAATCGAAAAGCTGAGTCACTTCGCGGAATTGATCGATACGAGCTTTAGAAACTACACTTTGACAATGGGCGCAACTTAATTCGCTGTTAATGTTCTATAAATTAAAATTTAGTAGAATATACGAGTATTATAAAAATTGGCAAAAAAGTTGAGTTTTTCTTATTGACATTGATAGGAAGACTACTTACTTCTGGAACGTAGACATATCTGGAACAGTTTTTTTTGGGACAAATCATCGACTTCATCAAATTATCTTCATCCTCATTACAACATCGTTCGCAATCACATATAAATAATACATTGATTGCAACTCATGTTTCCTATGATCACTGTGATTTAAAACATCTATGTAAGATATTTTCGCCTGGAACAAAAGAGACAATTCTTCAAAAGAGTGAAACAAAATTATTATTAAGTACACCGAGTGTATACAATTCGATATGTATTTACGTTATTCCATTGAAAGTTTGGTATACTTTTTATAGTTCTAATATGAATGGTTGTCCCTTCGAATACAGCAACTGCATTAGGCTCACATGAATGATCAAGAATGGAAGCAGTTAAATAAATCCCAGTGCCGATACTATTCATATCATTATCCAAAATATTAAAGCTATTTATACACATCTGCGAAAAAAATTAAGAATTTTTTCAATAGTTAGTTTTGCTATTTAAGTTCGAGCATAGACCATCTTTCATACCTTTCCAAAAATTTCAAACATTTTTTTTTCATCCAATGGATATTTTTCACCAAAAAATGAAGACAAAATCATCATTATTGAATGAAAATGTTCGAGTCTTTTTTTATCCTCTTTCAAGTCTTCATAATCTGTAACGAAAAGGTATCAAATTTAATCGTGAAGACACAGGCACTTGCAAGTGGCAACTTCAATAATGATTAAGAAAACACTCACGAGACATAAGATCAGCAAATGCTCGATGTTTGGCATTGTAAGGATTTTGGCAAACATTTACTTCATTACTTGCATTCGCCTAAATTGTAAAATAAAATATTTCAATGACAGGAAGTTTCTATTTAGTCGAGAAAAATTTCAATTATCTAACATTTAATTTTAAAATAATTCTTATAATCAAATGAGCAGAATCGGGTAGAATGTTTGGGAGCATTTTAGCTAAACTGGTGCATTCTAATTTATGAATTGACCAAGCAGATCTTTGACAGTTCTTACTGCAGTAATACACATATAGACATTGTGAACACTTTTTTAGTTCAGATCTGAAATGATAAAAAAATAATCACACGGACTCATTACTGAATAATGAAATAACAAAAAATTGTGAAGTAATAATGTATTCAAATCAAATACCACACATACGAGGTGAAACAATAATTGCATTTCTCTTTCAGCAATGAAGATTTCAAAACGAAGGCAAAAGGTTTCTCGGAAAGAATAGTTACTCCTTTCTTACTCATGTCTCAGGGTATAGGTGCACCAAGGTACCAAATACGAAAATTCATATTTTCACTAAAATAATGATGACTGCAGTGATGAGGTTATTGAGGGAGCTTGAGATACGAAATATAAATAAGTAACATATGAATATCTTTGAATATCGCAAAAAATCAATCGAGAATTTTGTTTTCTTCTCATTTTTTCCTAATTTTTTAAACCGGTGTATTCGGCGCGTTATCAACATTATCAGAGCTTGGTAGAGCGAGAAGGAAATAAGAAAAAATGAAACAAATAAATTAATAATTCTTATCCATCGCTAGGAGCGCTCTTCTAAACTTCTGAAGTTCTGATTGGATCTTTGAAGCAAAGATAAGGAGAAAAATTATGCAAAACGTTTCACTTCACTGAAATTATTAACGGCAAACCGTGTAGGCAATTTATTCAACGCGTCGCATTTTATTCTCATAGTGTACAGATAGATGCAGGCGATACAGCATAGCAATGTAGGTTATGCATAAAAAATTTTTATTGCAATACGTAATGATAATATTACTATTTATATGAAATTTCAGGTTGAAAACTTGAACATAGATGAACACAAAACAGACTGAATATTTATTATTTATGTGTTAGACAAATATAAAATAGTCTTGAAATTGTAGGAATTTACATCGTATTGATTGAATTTCAAAATCTATATATAGATAGGTATTCAGGTATTAGGAACTTCTCAGTAATATGTCTGGACAAGTAACCATCACATTAGGTGAATTTAGTTATTAATTTGTTCGATAAATTCGAATTAATTTCTCCACGTAGACCAAGTATTATTAAACAATTTAGGATTAGAACCGAACGCGTCAACAGGTTGATTTATCTGTGGCACCAGCGATAATCTGTAGAATTTTAAAATATCGTAGAGTTGAGTAGTAATAGCAGGAAATTGTCTAGCAACATTATTTCGTTCACAAGGATCATTTTCAATATTAAACAAGCATGGTGTAACTTGACAAGACATTGTGTTTGTGGAAGTCCCAGTAGGCCATAAAGGGGCCGAATCACATCTGATGGTCGCTTGAGAACGTCTATTTTTAATATCCAGTTCACTAGCCCAAGGCAAAAACAACGCGTTCGCAATAGAAGCTACAGCTTTTCCGCTTTTGCTGTCGATAACCGCAGTTATGTTGTACGAAGTCTTATATCCATCGAATATATCCCAAGAATCGCCATAATATCCGTCAAATTGGCCATTTTGAGTAGTTCCTATAAATGGATGTGAAAACGAAAATGAATCAAGGCTAAAGGAATTCTGATTTTCAAACATTCATCCGGTACTTACCAATGATTAGCTTCCAATTTTCAACACGTGTTGCCGCGTTACGATTCTTTTCGTCAATATTTAGCAAAACAGTAGTTCTCGGTCGAGAAGGTAAATTCAAAGTTAACGTGTACCATTGATTCACTCCATCCATGCTGGTCGGAAGATCTAAAGGATTCCCACCTAAATTGTTTTCGATTACGTACATATATACTGTTCAAGAAATCGAGAAAATTATTTCATATGATTTACGAAATGCTTATCTGACCAGCTGCTGCATATAAAGTTGGTAACCAATCTGAAACATGCATTAGGGTAGTCGATACACGTGGGTTTTGTTGTAAAGACGCAGACCACATGAAACTTGGACTTCGTATTCCACCTTCCCATAACGTTCCTTTAGACTATATAAAATAACATGCAACGATTAGTTCAAAAGTTTGTCCTATAAAATGAAGGCAAGAAGAACTTAATCATTCACCCCACGGAAAGGAGAATTTGAACCCCAATTAGGGAAGTCACGAGTTGGCGGAGTACCGTTACGAACACTCGGCGCTCCGTTATCTGACATAAAAACTATTATGGTATCTTTCAACATTTGTTTGTTTTCCAACGCTTCAACAATTTCTCCAACGCTTTCATCAATTTTTGAAATCATAGCTGCCTCGAAAAAACAAATAATTAAATTATTTTTGACGATTTCTTTGCGCTTACAAACTTGTAAAATAGGTTTACCGGCGTAGGTTCGTCGATTTGGATCAATTATGTGTTGAAACTTTCGAATTTCTTCTTGCGGGGCTTCCAATAATTTTCCAGCGTTTCCGGCGTGAGCGGCTAAGTGAGCAAAATATAAAAATAACGGTTTATCTGGATTGTGATCGTTGATAATATTCACCGCTTCCTTTGTGAATAAATCTGTGGCATAAACGCCTTCGGCTTCTTGCCAAGCTGGTTCTTCATCTCTTCGTAAATCGTATCCAGCAAAATCACCTATATTTTCGTACTGGCAAACAAGAAGTTCAAGTATAAATTATAAGAGTTATAATCAAGTAACATGGAAATATGTTTCAAAAACATTAAAAAAATCTAATCTTTTTTCGAGTAAATGCATTAAAATACCTATGAATAGTATACGTATACTTATAGTACAGAGTCTTTATCTCAATATGAACTCTTTCATGTCATAAATAGGACTACTTATGCGACATTTATGCATGATATTTGTCTAACCTACTAGGAGGGGAGCCCAAGAAACAAAAATATGAAAAAACATTTTATTAATTAGTAAATGACTACTTACAGCAATTTTTATTTCATCATCCAAATTAGATAGAAATATAGGCAACGTTTATGTTGATATGTGGAACGTACAAGGTACAACATAGTATTATCGACAAAAAATTGGCAAGAGAAGAATCCGATAGGCCAGGATAAATAATAAAAAAAAATGCAAAAAATTATAGACATTGGCTCCGAGATTAAAAGGTTTTTTGCTTACGTTCTTTTCTTTTTCTATAAAATGAAAATTTGATAAAAAAATTAATGAAAATTATAAAAAAAAACTTATTAGAATAGTGATAAGTTTCAAAAACTAAAATTTGGATCTCTGGGCTCTCCTTTTCTTTCGTAGCATTGAAGGAAAAAAAATTATTTTTGTGAGTTTTTTTTCATAGAAATTGTTTTTTGAATTTTATTTTGAAATCCAAGCTAGATAAAAATGCAATCGCCCTTAAAATATGTACTATATTTTAGTATTTTAATAAAAAAGAATTAAAAACAGTTAAAAAAATAAGTGGGGAAAATATTCAAAAAAATGTAAAAATTACAGAAAAATTATTCATTTTTAGCTGAGTTTCCATAACAACAATCTTCTTAAAAGAAGAGGTGACTATAACAAATATTCTTTTAAACATGAATTTATAGAGCTTTTTACAATATTATTGTAAAAAAAATATGAAAAATGACTAAATTCCTATCTCGTTTTCTTCGGGGTAGCCTGAACGTGGTATAAGGCGATCATATTGAAGTGAAACAGCTTGTACTAAAAGACTAGAATTTTTCTTCAGCAGTACTCACTACATCTTGTAATATGTGATCGTAATAACCGATGAAACCGGCGTAGTAACCGAAAAAGCTATTGAAACCTCTGAAACGAGGAGTATATTCTTTTCTATAAAAACCCAAATGCCATTTTCCCACAGCTCTTGTCGTATAACCCAAGTCTCGCAGATAATCTGCTAACGTTCTTTCTGATAGTGGAGTCCGATTGGTTCAGCTGCCATTATCGGAGGACCCTGCATACCTGTGAAACAATCATCGTGAACAAGTATTACAAAGAGTACAGTGTATTGAAATAATCATAGGCCATATGATGTGAAGAAATTTGTTGAATTTTCCCGCAAAATTTCCGCTATGAATTTTGGCATAGATGATTGCTTGCTGTCATGTGGAAAATCATTTCAATTTATTCGATTAAAAAAGTATAAGTATGTACTATATTATAATATATCAATGAAATAGGTATTTTATGGTTGAACATGAATGAACATTCATCCACCAACAAAAAAATATTGGATGCTGAAATAATATAGAATTCATGAGCGGGTATAATCATTACTTTCTCCCACTAAGAAATGATTTCCCCAAGGTTTGTATGTTCGGCTTCGGTTTTACGCAATTCAAAGGAGTTCAGCCATAAAAAAGTGCCATAAAGTACCTATACAAGTAATGCTTGGTCTTTTCCAGTAAAGCTAGAGAAAGTGAAAGTTTGATGAATTGATTTTCATCAATAGAGCTTTTTTTTCTTTCTTTTTTCTTTTCGAAAATATTTTTTAAAAATACCCACATGTTGAACAACAATTATATCCATGTTCAGTAATAATTTCAAATCAAGCTTAGAATAAATAAATACGAAATCCAAATAATATTATATTTCTCTTACATAATTCTAAAGAAAACTCGCGTGAACGAAATAAAGAAATTTTGCCATTTCTGTAAAGACACCGCGTCGCATGAAATTCAAGATTGCAAGCATGACTGAATCATATAATAGGTAACGAAATGTCGTAATAAATGACACCTATTTAGGTTGAGAATAATGACCCTTTAATTTTTACCGCGTCTCTCGATTTGGTATCAGAGATTACCTCTCGTAATGAACGGTAATAAAAATTAAAACATTTTTCAACTATTAAAATCAAACACAGCGGATCTTTGTTAGAAGAATTTTAATCCGGTCATGCTTATAAATCCATCGTCAGATATTCGTAATATTTTTGAATAAGTATTGTGAAAAAGTAACGCTCTGAAAAATAATCGCGTGGCAGTTGTTACAAGTGGTCAGCTGAAATGAAAGAAAAGGAAGAAAAAGGCTTATTNGAAATCCAAAAAATTGAGGATCAAAATTTTATTATTATTTTGAATAACTAAAAATAAAGTAAATACTAAAAAAACCTTGAAATTTTGTCGCATTCTATTGAGGTCATTTTGCAATAAGATCAATTTTTGAAAAAATTGGAAATCGTGTAAGGTATTTAAGTTCCTATTACGATAGATAGGCATACTTATTATTAATTTCGATTTTTAATTTCTTCATTAGAAGATGAAGTTTTCTCAATACCTATGTAACTTTTTTTTTGTTATATTGTAATTTTGAGTCTCTAAATGATGGGATTACATGTAGATGTGTTCATATGAAGCTACGCGTAAAATATTATCGTTAGAAACAGAGGAATATAATTAATTTTCACTTCCTTATTCCTTTTCACACATTACCAAGTCTCCTTAATGTTCTCCAATGTGAAATTGAAAAGGAATAATAGACTAGCTTATTATCGAATAATAGAATAAACGAAGTAGCAGTTAATTAATTAGAGAATTACCGAAGTTCGATGAGTTCTGTACCACACTTACGCGTTGTAAAATTTGTAATACGTTTCGAGTAGCTTTATTTACCGCGTGTCGTTGTGTGAAAATGTTGCGAGAAACCAATATATTGGTTCGATCGTTCGACACTTAAGTCGGTTACAATCTGTCGTCTTTTAATTTAAGGAAAAAATCCTCAGGAAAAGCGTCGAGTTCATTGATGGTCGTCGTCACCGCGGTTTTTTCTATCGCTTTTTTTCCACGTATTAAATGTGGAAAGCGAGAAATTCCGTTTTAATAAAAGCTTTTTCTGTATTCGTATACTTTCTGTATATATGTTCAATAGGTATATGAAAGGAAAGACTTCCACAAACCTAACATTACTCTCGAAACCCTTCAGATTTTATTTGTCGCTCATATTGACTATGTAGGCACTAGGTTGAACATTGAATAACGACATAAAACTTATTTTTCTAAGTAAAAATTAAAAACTTCACGATAGCAATTTCCAATGATTTTCACTGCACGTATTACAAGTTATTAATCATTTATAGTCGCGAAGGAAATTTCGATAAAATATTTTCCTCTTTTAGGTAATACAATAATTTCGAAGTATGAGGTTGAGCTTGGTCAATGTAAAAAATTTCAAACCTCGGTGAATAATTACCGAACGTTTGTGAAATTTTAAAAAGGAAGTCTACGAAACAAAAAATTAAAGAGAAAACTTTGCTAGTGGACGAAACAAAGGAAGCGGTTTTGCGAGCTGCGGCGTTGAGGAATGTAGTGGTATAAAATGATGTAAAAAAGAGCACTTTGTATAATTATTAGTAAAAAGTTTGTTTCGTTTAAACCATAACAGGAAGAAGATTAATGAGGTTGCAGTTAGCGGTCTGATGAGAAAGCAATTATTTGTAGAATGAAAACGTATACAGTGGCTCCGGTTACAAACGATGATAATTTAATGACGTTGCCAGATAGCGCTTCGCTGTAATTGCTCGAATGTTAGCAGGTTAATTGGTCAACGGGGAAGAAACAGCCACAAGTTCCATTAAATGTCAATTTAATTGAAGCGATTAATCGTAACAGGGTAATCCTATAATTCTACCCTGGCGAACGCCGAGGGGTATCTGAAATTTCCAACCTAAAAATACAGCCGCTTATTTTCCGAATTCCTAATGGAAACCGTACCTACGCGGATAGGTTTCAAATTCACATTAACGACTCGCTTCGTTCGGCGAAAAACTATAAAGCTCCACTCATTAAATCGTCCTCGCACCATACGAACTGATTAAATTAAAAGCCAAGTTGTCAAATAGTGTTGGAAATCTGCGAGAAAAAATTCTCGCCTCGAGTTATCGAGTAATTTAAATTTGCCACGTTCTCCCAAAATACCGTCTTCGTCGTTATCCTCAGACACTTCCTAGATTACCTTTTCGCATCGAGGCGCTTATTTCTCTCGACGACTTCCCGTTTTATACTTTATTTCTTTAAAACACTTCCTCTATGCTAGGCGCTCTTCCTATTCGTTTGAATCGTGGCTATTACGAAAATGTAGCGTCTACTAAGGACGGTGTTGTTTTCAAGAAACTTTCAACGTTTCGCGGCAAGCAAAAATAATATTAACAAACCATCTTTTCAAAAGTCCTCTCCTAACAAGACGAACTACTTAAGGAAGTTTTGAATGCCTCGAAAAACTTATCAAAGAAAAGGATTTTCAGACATAAGTTCGAGTAGCGGTTTTCCCCCAATGAAATTTCTTCGACCAAACACTTATTCTTGCGGAATGTTTTATTATACATTTTTTTCTTCTCCGACAACCGACCAAATTAGTTTCATTAGTGGTTTGAATTAGCCGATAAAGTCGCTTAAGGGGTCTTATCTTTTTAATGTAAACTTTTCGCAGAATGTACTTAAGCATGAAACTCGATTTTTAAATAAAATTAGCGCTTATTATTTCCCCCTTTCTTGTTGCAGTTTTCGTATTTTTGGAAATGATTTCGTCGCCTATGTTTTCTCGAGATAAGGATTTTTTTCGCATTTTACTCCCTCGTTTGAAAATCTTAATGCATTAAATTTGGACTTTAGTATTCAACATTTATAACTTCTGTATGTTCTGTTCTTTACATCTTATCATCCTATCATTATACTATCTTAATTATATCCTAATATTCTATATGAGCGTAGCCATGAATAAGCGTCGAAATCTAAAACATAAAAATGTAATCGCGTCTGAGTACGAGTGCGAATACCACATGCTATACATCAGATACAATCATAATAAAAGCATAGCGTTCTTCTTTTTAAACGAGCCACAACTGGCGTCAACATAGCATCAGATATCTCATAAACGTAGTGGACTCACCTTCTACATTAAACTGACAGTGTTGGCCTTAAACCTCAGTGGCAGAAATCTCTATAATTATGCTGTTCAAAGGACTCAATAGAGTGCCTGTATGGTAGGGTAACATCTAGATCTGCATAGATCCCCAAACATTTACCCGAAGCCATTTTCTCGACATTGATTTTGCCGACCGGACAATTTCCCGACAGGATATTTTACCGACACCCATTTACCTGAAACCCAGTTCCCCGAACTATCTTAGCGAAAGTACGTTTTCCCGACAGGAATCAACAATTTTCATAGCATGGAATTAAATTTATGCACACATGTTACTGGTTTTGGGCTTTGTATCATTACCTGACGTTCGACACACAGCACGCGGCCGCCATCAGTAAGAACCATCGAACGAACAATGTCAGCGAGCGGTGGCACAATAGATTCCAGATTGTAGTAGGACGGCATCATCTGGACCTGTATTCTGCATTAACGGAATTGTAGAAAGAATAAGGGGATACCGAAAGCTGTGTAGCAGAGTTTAGTTTGGGAAGGAAACTGAAAGCGTTGCCGAAGCAGAAGTGGGTACTTGTGCAAGAAAGAATACAAGCTACAACATCCCAGTACGAAACTCACAAAACTGATAATAAGGTCCTCGACTTCCTCCGCACTTTGTCGTACAACATCAATTTATAAATGAATTCTAATGCACGACTAAATAGTTTAAATAAATAAGGTTCGTGAAAAAATTAATAGAATTTCAAAATTTGGGTGTTGAGAAAATGGGTGTCGGGGAAATGTCTTGTAGGGAAAATGAGTGTCGGGAGAATGGCTTCGGGTAAATGTCCGGAAACCGTTTTCACAAAAACACTCGCCAACAAGAGAATATTGAAAGCGAAGCAAAGTACTTAATGAGTTAAATTTACCCAAATAAAAGCGAAAGATCACTCGTATTCGCACACAATGTACGAGGTAAATATACAGAAAACCATAGAACCCATCTTATAAACAGCAAACAGAGAATCGAGTCAAAGTGCAGTTGACTTCGCATACGCGTATGAAGGATACATTTCACCCTGATGTGCGCGCATTTACCAAACCAGTCATGCATTCAAGCTATAAAGCAAAAAAAGGGGAAACCAAGCGAAAGCGAAGAAAAGAGAGGGGTGACCCAGCTAAGAGTGCTTTAATTTTTCTTAGAATCATTTTTTAGTCATTAACACCTTTCATAAATTCTGCATCTTCTAGCGCTATTCAACTGTCTTATCATTTTATATTATAACTAGTAATCCATACCCATCCTTCGGATGGGGTGTTTAAGCATGTGCTTTTTTATACTTTATTGTCAACTTCTTCGATGGTAATAGTTCTTCTTTGCTTTGTTTTGCGAATTATTGAAGGAAAACAATTTTTGAAATCACGATGGTAGATTCTATTATTTCTTTAACCAAAATTTTTAAAAATTGAAAACTAAATTTTTCTCAATGTTATTTTTAATTTTTTTTTCAAAATTTGTGATCACGTTCAAAAAATAACTTTTTTGTACTTGCGGGAGGAAAGCGCTACTTTACCTCCCGCTCGCTAATCGCTCGGGTCTCAAATGAGCGCTTTTCTACCGCATTTACGAAAAATCTCGTTCACAACTCGGGAGAAAAATTGATTCTACACTCGTGTGACTTATCACCCTCGCTTTGCTCGGGTAACTAACCTCACACTCGTCAAGAATCACTTTTATCTCCCTAGTTGTGAAATATACTATTTGCTTACTACTTGTTTAATGAAAGGAGCAATTGAAAAATTAAATCGATATACAAAATTTCATATACATTCATAAGTAATATTATTCATTTAAAAAAATTCTATTCATTCAAATTATAATCACGACATTAAAATTTATTTTTTTCTCTTTAATCTCAGTTAGCCACAAATTAAAATTACTTCAAAAAACAAAATAAAAAACATTGATACATCTACATCGGAAATCGTTGAATTCAAAACATAGACAGTGAAAAAATGTCTAAAATAATAATTTCGTTAGTCAACCATTTGGCATAAGATGCCATTCGAATTCATAAGTTGAGGTTTTATTTCGTTCGCTAACCATTCAACGTGAGGTACCATGAGGAGGGATCCTTATGCTTCTTACTCCATATTACAAATGACCACACCACTACTTTATTACAACTCCAGCTGGTTCAATTAAAGTGCACTCCATATTAGAACATGAGTTGGTTGAATGAAACTTGAGGACATCCACTCACCTCCTGGTACATTTATAAAATTTTGCTCCATTTATCACGTGGGAACTAAAATACCTCCACTCATGCTCCGTCACGCCAACTTAAAGTTCAATGAAACGTGAGGTCACAAAAATTTACATTCCGTGCAAACTAAAAGACATGGACTCATGCCCCATCACGCTTATTTACGGTTCAATTTTTCCGTGAGCTCACAAAAACTCACATTCCCGCTACATATATAAAATTTTACTCCATAATATTAAAACATGAGCTGGTTCAATTTTTCCGTGAGCTCACACAATCTCACATTCCTACTACATATATAAAATTTTACACGTGAGCTGTTTAGTATTGAAACGTGAGCTGGTTCAATGAAACGTGAGGTCACACAATCTCACGTTCCCAAGTCCAAAATTTAAAAATTGCGCACATCATAGGGAGATCCTGGTGGACAGTGTATTAAGTACTGCTCGGGGTTGTGGAATGACGTTTGGTCTAGCGTCATAGATATGTGTACAACTTCTTCAGCCCATTTACTGGACGTTTCTTTAAAGCTTTTTTTCGAGCTTCACGGAGCTTTTCGTGAGTGCCTGAGGCGTTAAGAATGATCCTCTCGTTCAGCCCTATTACATGAAACCACTCGCAACTTTCATCGTTGCGTGTATCTCGACTTTACCTCGGACAAACTTTTACCCTCCTCAATTATATAGTAGAAGTTTCGAGCTTTTTACGACTAAACAGCAAAACTTTTTTGAAAAAATTTTTAAAAATTGAAAACTAAATTTTTGTCAATGTTATTTTTAATTTTTTTTTTCAAAATTTGTGATCACGTTCAAAAAATAACTTTTTGCTTGTTACTTGCTTAATGAAAGGAGCAATTGAAAAATTAAATCGATATACAAAATTTCATATACATACATAAGTAATGTTATTATTCATTTAAAAAAATTTATTCATTCAAATTATATTCACGACGTTAAAATTAATTTTTTTTTCTTTAATCTCAGTTAGCCACAAATAAAATTACTTCAAAAAACAAAATAAAAAACATTGATACATCTACATCGGAATTCGTTGAATTATTTCAAAACATAGACAGTGAAAAAATGTCTAAAATAATAATTTCGTTAGTCAACCATTCGGCATAAGATGCCATTCGAATCATAAGTTGAGGTTTTATTTCGTTCGCTAACCATTCAACGTGAGGTACCATGAGGAGGGATCCTTATGCTTTTTACTCCATATTACAAATGACCACACCACTACTTTATTACAACTCCAGCTGGTTCAATTAAAGTGCACTCCATATTAGAACATGAGCTGGTTGAATGAAACTTGAGGACATCCTCTCACCCCTTGCTACATTTACAAAATTTTGCTCCATTTATCACGTGGGAACTAAAATACCTCCACTCATGCTCCGTCACGCCAACTCACAGTTCAATGAAACGTGAGGTCACAAAAACTCACGTTCCGTGCAAACTAAAAGACCTGGACTCATGCCCCATCAAACTAACTCACAGTTCAATGAAATGTGAGGTCACGCAAACTCACGTTTCTGCAACACTAAAAAACTGCGAACTAAAAGACCTTGACTCATGCCCCGTCACGCTAATTCACGGTTCAATTTTTCCGTGAGCTCACACAAACTCACATTCCGCTACATATAAAATTTTACTCCATAATATTAAAACATGAGCTGGTTCAATTTTTCCGTGAGCTCACAAACTCACATTCCTACTACATATATAAAATTTTACACTGAGCTGTTTAATCGTGAGGTCACACAATCTCACGTTCCAAGTCCAAAATTTAAAAATTGCGCACATCATAGGGAGATCCTGGTGGACAATTATTAACTACTCTTCGGGGTTGTGGAATGACGTTTGGTCGAGCGTCATAGATGTGTGTACAACTTCTTCGGCCCATTTACTGGACGTTTATTTAAAGCTTTTTTTCGAGCTTCATGGAGCTTTTCGTGAGTGCCCGATGCGTTAAGAACGATTTCCTCGTTCAGCCCTATCACATGAAACCACTCGCAACTTCCATCGTTGCGCGTATCTCGACTTTACCTCGGTGAAACTTTTACCCTCCTCAATTATATAGTAGATATTATCATCCTCTGGTTTCAAAATCTCGACGTTATTAAAATCCTAACAAAGTGAAATGTCTGTAGTACAAAAGTCTCATAAATCGAAATTTTGACAGCACTAAATAACAAAAAATTCCAACGCTTTCCTAATCTGTCAAAATCCTAATAATCAGAATTCGGATGGTCGAACTGCCTATGTTATAAACTCAGACTTGCATCAACAGTTCTTGAGCTCTTTCTGAACGACGAGTCGATATTATCTCTTCTCTATGGAAAAACTCGCACCATTTCCACTTCTCTAACCCCATCTGATCATGTACCTGTAGCCAAGTCACTGTGTACCGGGTGACTACTTGATTCGAGCACCCAAGCGAAAAAATTAGCTAAAAGGTGAAAAAATTCGAAACATATATGCATTGTTGACTACAAAAGTATAAATTAAAATTTTGAATTTCATTGATAAATGCTTTTAAGCATTAAATAAATATTATTTTGCCATTTATTCTTACTAACATCATTCAAATATATTATTTATTTCTATTGGGAAAAGATTTTTGCGCTTGGGTTGCTCGAATCAAGTAGTCACCCGGTATGGTATATGTTAATAAGAAAAAAATCAACAAATCAAAATCTGGACAGAAGCATAGATTAATCATACCTAGATAAACTACCGTGATTTTATCACTCCTGAGATATCAAAAATGTTCAGCAAAAACAGGTTCGTAACTTCCAACATAGATAGCGTTTGTCATATTCCATCTAATTGCATTGATGCACGAAAGAGGAGGGGATGATATTAACGTATTCACTAACCGCCTGCTACCCGCCTACCGACTAAGTAAGATTGTTACAAGGTGAGGGAAAATATGTAGAAGCGCTATCTTCGAACGAACTTCTTAATTACCTTATTGGTGCTTCTTTTTCAACAAAATTATGAGTGATACATTTTATTAGAGTAGGCTACTGAGCTATCTAGGTATGGACGCATGGTTAATCTGTAACATTTGTAATTCCCAAAAGATCTTAAGCATTAATTGAACTACCATTAAAACCTGAACGACACGAAATCCCGACAACTTGAAAATTTTTATCTCATTTTTGGTAATATGCCATGCATTTTGATTAACTTCAATTTCTTCTCGTCACAATACCGATGATTTTGGATGGAACGAATGCTATATAAGTTTTCAGTATTTAAATCAATTTTTCAACTTTTCTTTCAATTTCTTACATTTAGATTCTCTTTTCAAGCATTTTAATTTTGCGTTACCTTTGTTGTTTAGTTTCATTGCTTTCCATACACCTACTGAAAACTGTCATGTTATCATAAACTGCAAGATCGCCAAAGTTGCGATTGAGCTTATAATTTACAAAGTAGCTAGATGTACATAAATTTTCCAAAAAAAAAAAAAAAAATACCGAATGGTACAACCAAAAACACAGTGCTCATTAAATTAGTCTCAGCTTTGGCGTGCTTGCTAGTCGTTTTTCATCAACCTGTCTACCGCTTACTTCAGTAAATAATATATTATGTGACAATTTCGCGGTTTATTCGCGGCGCTGCGGCGTTCGTAGGCTCGAATTTATGCATTCAACTTTTAGACCTCGCTTGAACTTTGGTTAAGGGAAAATTTCGCCTCGTGGTAACTTTATACGTGTAATGTAATTGCGCCGAGTAAGCAAGAAAGTTGTTGAAATATGAATTTATAATATATTCGATCGATACGAGTAATTAAATTCCGCGACCGAGTGCTTCAAGCGGCTTAAATAAATTATCGATTGTACATAAGTATACTTCGTCGAACTTCAGAATAACGAATTATACCTATCTGTAAAATATATTATCAACGAAGGACATCGTTCTGAACAAATAACACGCAAGTTACACCAACAGGTTTCGTGTTCAAATATAACAACCCTAAATAGCTATCGAGTTTCTCATTAAGAAATACAAATGGTTTTCATATCTCAAATACGAAATAACCATACTCAGTCCAAAGGTATAAGAAATAGTTTTTGTGAAAGAAAATCTAATGGGAAAGAGAAAGAGTATTTACTTATACTAAAAGGTAAGGTTTCGCGAATTTTAGCATTGCGTGCATCAACGCTATAAATAGTGATTATATGAACATGACAGTGTAGAATATATAATGGTGTGTAGCGAAAACAGCAACAACTAAAATAACTTAAGTGGTTTAAGCGAATATAGTCGAGTCGCAACAAAAGAATATCTAGCGTAATTTATGCCGTAGCAGCTTTCCACTATACTTTCCTACTGCGTTGACTACTTATCAACAAGTTCAAATTTGAAATTCATTTCTGCCCCAATTCTAATTTTATGCGAATTTTTGATATGGTACACGATTTATCATGTACTTGGAGTTTTCGAGTATCCACCTAATTTGAATAATCAGAATGGAAAAATCAGCGAAAGAAGTCGTTCAAAGATAAAATTTCCATTACTCGTATTAATCGGTACTTGAAATAAGAATCTATTAAAAACGAGTTCCTTTAGGGAAAAAAAAAATCGTAAACCAATGTCGCATTCAAAACTTTTCATGGGTATCTACAACAGAAAGAAAAATCGTTCGAGTCTCGTCTACGTTAAAATTACGAAACTTGTCTGAAATCGAAAATACGATCAAAGAGGAAAATTCCGTTTGAACACGACACAACGAGTGATAGAAAATGCGAAATTGTTTAACAACTTCTTCCGAGTCCTCTTTGAAAGTTTTCTATTAGTGTTTACGCTCGCCGTATGAGGGTAAAAATTCGCTTCTACGTAATTTCGCTCTTCAAAGACCATCTCAAATTTTCTCGACGGTTAAATACTCATAAGCATGCATTAGATACATGCTGGTGAAGTTTTAACTCGTATAGGCCCCAATACTTAATTAACTCTGATTAAACTTTCGCCTTTTATTTTCGATGACCAATGTGGTCATATTTACTTAGCTTGGAAATCGTCTTTTGCCTCTTGTATTGACATGTCCTCAATTTGGAACACTTTCACGGCGAAATTTTCTGCCTCCTTGGAAACTTTCCGTCGATGTAGAACTTTATCGGGGTTTAGTTTTCGTAAAAGCGACTCCCGCTTATCTCTCAATGTACGAAAAAGATGAAAATTCTTCAAAAACTACCTCCACTCTGTTCATCTAGTATTATGCGAAAGTTTAAATTTTCCCGTTTTGTTACATCCTGTCATCGCACAACAACGCGAAAGATGAAACTCCGTAAGCATCGAGTACGTCGAATCTGCCATTTCAGCTTGCAACGGAAAACCAAAATGTAGGCGTATTGAAAAAACTTTCCGTAGAAAGCCTTATTGTTATCTTTCGAGGGGAGTCGAAAGGAAACTTTACTGAGTATCATTTTAATTTACATGCTTGTTGCGAATCTTGATTTTGAAACAAGTTGAAAAGAACTAATGTTTTGTTAAACGACTATTCGTTGTATCAACGACCTTTTTAGAGTAGTTCGTTCTTACCTTCGAACTACAAAAAAATATCATTTTTGTTTCGAGACGTTTAGAAAATGATTCAACGCAATTTTAAAATAAGTATTTATGAAAAATAATTGCTTTTTCAGTGAGTGGTAGTTATATATTGTTTAAAGAAAAAGGCACACAACTCACAAAACACAAAATAAATACGATTTTAATTGCGCGACGTTTCGCGTCGTAACGACGACGCGTCTTCAGGCGATGAAGACGCGTCGTCGTTACGACGCGAAACGTCGCGCAATTAAAATCGTATTTATTTTGTGTTTTGTGAGTTGTGTGCCTTTTTCTTTAAACAATATATTTATGAAAATTTATTCAAAAGGAAACCAGATTTAGTACATTCTGCAAAGATCAGATTTTCCCATGCCATATCTAGAAACGTTTTAGGATAGTTCTTAGAAATCATTTTCGAAATTATTGTAGAACCTCCTTAGTTTGATACCCTTACAAATTTTTCGTGGCTCATTTTATTGTACTTAAATTAATCTGGTCCTTGAAAAAAAAGTTTTTACGAGATGAATTAATTTCCTATGTATTATCCCAGTCAGTATACTGATTTCTCCTTCGATGAACTGAAATCTAAGATTTGGCTCATTCTCTAAAATTTTTTGAAAAACAGATTTTGTGTCTATTAAAAGTCCGTGTATAAAAATTACAAAATCCTGCGTGGTTTTTGAGAAAAATTCAACTCTTAATATCTTTCTCACAGGCAATAATTTTTATTGCTGTTTTCAAATTACCCTTCCCACAGTTTTCTCCTGTCAACTAATGTTGAAAGAGTGCGCTTTAGAGAACGTGAAAAGTACCAGTTGTAGGATAATAGAACTTTTTCAGGTCTTTAGAACATTTTATACCTTCTGATCGCCTTTCAACTCATTAAAGTTTCCCGCAAGGTATTAAAAGAAAACATTCATTCATTTCATACAGATATCTATAAACTTGTATAATTACTGAACCCTAGCTCTGCAATAAATCCCAATTGAAACCTCCCAAATATATTTTAACGATGCTAGAAAAAAGTTGAACGATTAATAACATTAGCTATCTGCATGTATTTGATTTTGCCCCCCATTGAAAATTCAACTTCAGTAATTATGTGGTACCGTTGCTTACGTTTCTTTTTCTTTTGTGTTGATTTTGTGGGTGAATTGGTCTTTCCTAACTTAATTTTCCTTTTAAATTCGGATACATGAATGAAAAATTATAAGCGTATTATACCTTCGTGAATTTTATCATAATTCCGAACTACCGCTGCTTTTCTATTTATCGGTGTTTATTTGTAATATTTGACTTTCTCGTTCTATGGAAATTAACGTAGTCTAGTTGGATGCTAGTATTGAATTTCCGCGTCCGATTGAATAAATCTGTGTAACTATAATGGATAAAATTTCACCGAACACAATACCGGTGAAAATGGATACCTCATTAAGGTAATAGGACATGAACGTCGAAGGCGAATCAATCATTTTATCTGTTTTCAGAAAGGTACTCGTACATTAAAGACTTGTAAGTTTATTAATTTTCCAACCCCTGAAATTGAAATATTACCTGTAGCTACAAATATGGCTTACAAAATAGAATTCCTGTGTTCGTGTTATCGTAAACAATACCGTTTGATCTGTGTGTGCTGTATGGGCGTATACCATTTATTGAGAACTACGCATAAAGAACAATAAGCAACATGGCAGCTCGAAAAGCAACCATTTGAGAACCATGCGCTATAAACTCGTTCAATGAAAAGAGTTGTTTTGCCCATATTATGTACGCAAGCAAAAGTGCTTGAAAAAACAGAACTTGATAATTTAGAAAAAGATGAATATGCCCTCACTTCATTAACAAATTGATGTTGCAGAATTGTAAAAGAATTTCTCATTAAAGTGAGATAAAAAATGAAAATAATGTGAGCAGCTGTGCTTCAATATTAGAGCTGAGTTCCTAATGGGCGTGTATTGATGAAAACGATTAATGTAAGATAATAAATTGAAAATAAACATTTTCCAATATTTATCATTATGATGGTAATTGAATAACTTTATTTCTTGATGTGCAAAAAGAGAACCATAACTAGTTAGGACATCTTAGGTATCACAACAAAAATTTAGAAATGTTTGTGCTCTAAAATTATTCCATGATATTAGATCATAATCGGAAACTTGAGACTTATAAGTTCCTCTACCTGCCTTTAAAATTTGAGTAAAAGTCTATTTCGACTAGAATCAAATATCTGAAAAACGCCTTTGAAAGATCTATAAACATTTTGATGATATCTTCACCGAATTTTGAGCGATTTTTATCCATATGTATTTATGTTTATTTGAAGATGAAGAACACAAATGTAAATAATTGTAATGAAATGCGAGAAATCAACTACTAATGTTCTGAAGCGTAAAAATATGAAGTCTTCTCTCTCCAGTCTTTTCCTTCCTTTTTCATTAAACACTCAGGTAATAATAATATTGTGGTAAATGTTTGTAAAATACAAGTCAAAAACTTAATTATACTAGATAAATTTAATTTACATAGGTACCTGAAATTTCGAAAATTATATTTTCCTTCCCCTCGTTTCTGATAACTTTTTTTTTGAAGCCATCATCTTGACTTGATAATTGTTTTGGCGATAAAATGAAAATGTTCTCTTATCAGAATACCTACGTTATATTCAAATCTTGATTCAGTATAGCCAGATTCAAAGGAAAAAGTATCAATTTATACGAATAAGATTAAATTAAATCAAGTTTATTAGCAGAGTTTATAAATTAATTACTGCCGACCTCATTTGTAAGGGATAGTCAGGGAGAGTAAGGGTCTTCAACTCTTTGCGTTTCAGAGGATTTGTAATCATCTGCAAGATTGGGCAGGATTTAAATCCACTCTCATATAGTGGATATTTGATTTGAAATTTTATTTTTTTCAAAATTCTTCATTTTAAAATCCAAAAATTTTCGTATTCCGCGATCCGGTGATCATTGTTCAGGTTTCAGGTTCAGGTATGCATGTTATTAATAAGTACAATAGAACTTGTTTTTCATTTCTAATATTGTAATTAATTTTGTAATACTAACGTTTCGAAGATCAGAATCATTTTTAGTATTTTTTTCATTATATTTATTCTTTACCTAGATTTTGGATTTGAAATCCATTTTTGCAGAGGATTTCGGATTTTTGATTTGAAATCCTCTTGTTCCGGATTTTGCCCAACCCTGAAATCATCTGTCAAATGTCCAACTTTTTGATACAGGTGATTATATATATATATAGTGATCTATGGTCAAAGTGGCATCACTTTGCACATTCCTCAGAAGTGCATCTAATGTCACGTTAACGACACCACAGTGGCGAACGGAATGTATAATTTCATAGGTTTTCTTGGAAACAAATTTTTAAAATGATGCCACTTTACCTGTAAACATCAAAAAAATGAGGCTACTACGACCGTACACCGAAAAAAATTTTTTTGTATGAAAAATATAATATTAGTGGTAAAGTGGCATCACCCAAATAACCACACCAGTGACGTCATGAAACATAGCTGAATCGATGAGCAATGTGATGGTAAAGTGGCATCAAAAAAAAGATGCCACTTTGTAAAAAAGATGCCACTTTACCTGTAGACGATGAAAAATGATGCCACTTTATCCATAGATAAATCTATATATATCTATTGTTCCTCCACGCATAGCGCCGGCGGGTATCCATGACTTGGTGAGAGACTTTTCTTGAAAATGCAAAAAAATGTTTTTTTTTGTTTTCTCGATGCACCTCAAAATGGCAGGTTATTCAAATTTTGAGGGTGGCTGGAGAAGAAGCAAATAGCTAAAAGTTTTTCTTTTTGATTTCGTATGAAAGAGTGAGTTACGTACACCAATATATCCAAATTTTAGCTTCGCAAGTGCATTTGGAGAGGAGTTAAAGTAAAAAATGACATTTTGAGGAAACCGAGTCATGAAATTTTCTTAATCTTCCATATCTCCTCACCAAATCGACCTACAAAGGTCAAACTTTATATGTAGGTTCAGTTAATGACCAGAGCATGATCCGTTAAATTTGGATCAAAATGAATCCAAAATGATGGATCGTAAAAATTTGACGGTAATTTGAGGTGTTTATATGATTATTGCATGACAAGAAATACTACATTTGTTCTAAATTCAACTTCTTAAGGGTTTTTGGAACAGACATGGTTGGGGTTTTTAGACTTGGTATTGGTTGTAGTCTATAGGCATGAATGGGTTACCAACGTTATTTACAAACCTGAAGAAGCCCCAGTCAAAAACTCAGTTCCAGTAATGCGGCATGGTCGCTTACGTTTTTTCGTGAGATATTATTGTAATCCGTAACGTAAGTAGGCGATAACATAGACTAGATAGGTAATTATAATGCGTTGAATAAGGATGAAAAATAGGTCTGGTTTGAAGTGATTCACTCGTCGTTCGTAACCTCGAATACAAAATAAACAGGTTGGTTTTCAAAAGAGTCCTTTTACATCATTAATCATTTTGATATAGGACGATGTTTACCAATTGTTGGTTCTCAAATGGTCATCACCGATGCTGTATGTAATATGGATGTATGATTTTAACAGAAACGCGCGCGCATGAAAGGATAAGATCCAGCTACGGCGGATTGTTACACGGATACAGATCGTAGCGTATCCCTTCGGCAAATATTCCACTCAATCATAATTGAGCCTTATTTACCCAGAGTTTTGATGCGGAAAATGTTATAAAACAAGGGTATTTTAATTAAGAGGCGCCTGTTATCAAAAACGTTCGTAAAACAAAGTCGGTACTTTTGAAAAAGTGATAAAGTACTCGCTTTTAAAAGACCATACTCCGGCACATTTCGTAGACGTATAAAACGTAAAAACGTCCGCTTCGCCAACCGGGAATAATAAAGTAAAATTACCTCGACATTTGAAAATTAATACAAAATATCCGACTCGTAGTTGCCTATATAATAAACCATGGAACGCATCGTGAGTAATGCGAGAGTATTTTACGCGCGAAACGCATGCAATTATATCGTTACACGACTACCTGCGTCTAAACGTGTACGCGTAATGATTTCGTTAATAATTTTTCAACCGGCGAGGCGAACTTTACGAGCACGAATGCGAAAATTGGATGCCGCCGAGCAATCTTTTCGTAACGAATCGCTTCCCCGCTTAGACGTGATGTTTACTTTTAATTAAAGGGTCTTTGTCACCCTTTTTACTCTATCCCTGCGAGCTATACGTTTCGTCGCGAACTTTTTCATATTTTTACATACTAAAAGAAGAGGGTTTTTTCGCGTTCGGCAGCTTTTACGACTTTCGAACGGAGCCCCGTTAATTATTCGATACATAGAGGTGCACTTCCGAACAGGTGGTATGTTGGTGGAATTAATTTACGAGCTTTAATAACGCACCTCGAACTGCGCAAAAATCGCTTTCCTCAGCTACCGATGTACGTTAGAATGTTATATTGTTTTCTCGACTTCCATATAAAATCTCGTTCGCTACCAAATCGAATTTCGAATCGGAGTTTAGTGATTTCTAAAATTCTGAATGATTAAACCGACGATGAATTTTCGAGCTGTTGAAAAAATCAAAAATATATAAATGTTGGAATTTTTTTCGGGCGCGGAAAACCGGGAAATTTATTCGTTTAATTTTTTTCCCTCGACCGGAATATTTTTGTAACCGAAGCGAGTTATCGAGGGGGAAAATACGTCGGATAATAGTTGCCTGCCAAAAGGTATTTCATAAGAGGAATTCTTAAAAGGTTTCAATACACGAGTCGATTTTTTATTCGACTTTTCTTTTAATATTAAACCAATATGAATTATTCAGCGACGCATCGTGTGTAGACTGAATACCACACTACATAAGAAAATATACGAGCTTTCTTCTTATACGGGTAATTTATAGTAAAACTTTCCTTCTTTCTAATCTCGCGATGGCGAGTCGGCCGAGAATTTTATTAGCGATTTTGTTTTGCGAAATTTTTCCCATCACCGGCAGAAACCGTCTCGTCTCGTGAAAATATTTCAAAATTTACATTCGAGTTTGTAAACTATGCGAACACACAGGAACCCTTCGGCCTGCGAAAAAGGTTCTCCCTATAACCAAATTAAACCATCATCCGCGTTCAGGAGCGCTAATGTAATCAAGAATGCATTTCGCGATACCACGTTCGTGTAATTTTACGTGAACCGACACGCTGAAATTGCTACTAAATTAATACGTAATGACTCGTCGGTGTCAAACGTGAGGTTAAATATCCGTTTCCCTCCTAACGTTCGCGCCAAAATTGTAAATAAATAAGGCCACGCTCGTTCAACCTGTATAACCGCACCACGGATATCTGACGAGCGATATTCCATTACCGTTTCGATATCCTATTAATGGTGTATATGAAAAGAAGCCACTTTACCATCCAAACTGCTAGGCTAGGGTTAGGTAGAGGACAGAACTGGACGACAGTCAAATTGCTAGATGCTCGACCAATTTCGAGTAAAATTCAACCGCAACGAACTACTAATAATTGAATAGCTTTCCGTCTGTGCTAAAATGAAAACAAAATCAAGCAAAAATCAAGACGAATCGTGAGAGGTATATCCGAATACCTTTAATAATATTGTTCGTGGATACTATACAATGACGTAAACACAGCGAGGAAAAATTTTAATCCATATGTACGTAATAAAGCGAATTTATTTTTTTTTTCTGTACGCTTTTTGAAAATCGACGATGAACAGGTAGAAAACGTTATCAAAAAAGAATTTCTATTCCGAAGGCTAATGATATACCTATATTTACGTTTCTCATATTAGAATAAAAAATTTGAAAATATAGTTTTATTATTATGTATTATTATTATTTTATGGTTTAGAGGTCATCGTTTATTTGAGACTTTGAAAAAAGCGTGGTGTACGTATACGAAATTTCATCCATGATATATATAATTAAAAGAAAACAATACCTGTTCCACTGTGAAATTTTTACATTTAAAATGAGGAGATCTTTAATAACGAGTATAACGCTTTGATTAAGTAAAAACATGAGAAGCGTACATATGTATTACTCATCCGCAAGAAACCGAATAATTAATGAATTGGTGGTAAAAAACCCCAACCACTACAAAAATGTTATCTTTTCCATTTACAGTTCTTCCATAACATTTTACAAAGTTCTAGAATGATCTGAAGGTTGGCAATACCCCATAATTTTGAAAGCCAAAAATCCAAATACCTAAACTTCAATGTAATATTTTATCTTCATACGTTTAACTTTTTCCAACAAAAAAATTAATGGAATGTTAACGCTGGTATCATTATGTGAAAATGGTGAGATAAGTAACATATTTCAATTAAAAAGATTAATTTTTCCAATTACATATTACAATTAAAAAAAAACAAATATTTGTGCCAATATGCTTATGGGCACGGTCGCACTATGAGTTTTTGCCGGCATATGCTTTTTTCAATTTCGTCGCCTCTACCCCCCGCCTTCCAAGAAAAACATATCTTTGAAAAAAACAAAATTATTATAACAAATTTTTAAATTACAAACGAAAAATAATAAAATTACATAATATATGTATTCATCCCCGCTTGTTACGATTCATAAGCGTATCGTGACCAGAACATCGAAATATTAGACAAGTGATGTGTAACGTTGCGGTTGCCAAACGAAATTTTTTTTGATTTTTTTTTGGTTGAAATTTTCTTTTAGTTTTTTTTTTTTTTGAAATTAAGTTGGTGTTTTTGCCGGCGTAGGCACGCCGGGCCTACTGTACCATATTGGCTAATATGGCCCTGCTTATGGGGACAAGATGACGGCAGCAAGTTCATTACGAAGATATCAACGAATTTTTACACTAGCTCAAGAAAAATAAATTTCAACTTAGGATGCACAATGCACATGCTATGATACAGGGCATTCACTTGCGATTTATGTTATGAATTTTATTAAGGTACGTCCACACGAGGATGATCAGCTTGTTCAGCTTGGATGATCAGTCTAAGATGATCAGCCTTTGATGATTATCTGTCGACGTCCGCACTTGTTCTGCTTTTTGCCATCTACAGAAGCTATCAATACATTACATTTTAAGAAAATATGTGGGTTTGCGCGATATTCTCTAAACTGAGTCGACCATTACGAGAGATACACTACAATAATGACAACCGGAGATGGCGAAAAATAGGGCGGCATGAGTAATTTCTACCCTACCCACTACACTCTCCCCCCAAATTTTATCGTATGGCTGTTTTATAGTAAAAAATACGGAAAATAAATTTTTATTTTTTAATAACAAAAAAAAAAAATTAAGTATATAACAAAATTATCAGGTATAAATTTTGTAATCAAAAATAAATTCAGTTATTCATTATTTTTTTAATATCCAAAATTAATATTTTATATGAAGAAATTTATGAACAAAATTAAAATTATTTTTATGTTTTTAGTTGTGAATTTATAAAAAAAATTTTTGTTACTAATAAATTAATAGCATTAAAAAATGTATATATTAATGAGAAGTTTATTGTTATGTTAAATTTTTTGGTAAATAAAATATATTAGGGCTTATTCGTAGCTATTCGTACAAAAATTTTTTAAAAATATCAATAAAAATTAACATAATTTTTAGTAAATTTCACGTTGTAAATATTTTAATTTCAGAAAAATGGTCAGATTGCCAAAAAAAGTTATTATTTAATTCTAAAATTATTTTTCTTTCATTGTAGAATAAATTATATGAGAAATAGCGAAAAATTACATTTGGATGAGCTAACGTGGATGATGCAGTCATGTCCACACTATTCATCATTCTTTGAACCGACCGACATCAAGTCGATCGAGGATGAAAGGCTGATCAACTTCGTTCAGCTCAACGAGGCTGATCATCCAAACGTCCACACTACATTCTTCTTAGGCTGATCATCAAGGATGAAAGAGGCTATCATCCTCGTGTGGACGCACCTTTAATGATCAAATAAATAGTTCTTTTTTAATAATTTGTCTTCAATCAAGAGAAGAAACACGTAATTTATTAACAGCTCTCTACTTCGAAATGGGGGGGGGGGCAGCGAAATGGACCTTAAAAAATCATTAAAATGAATAATATTCATGCATTACAAACATAACAAATATGGATAGAGTGCACACGATAAACCGCACATTACAAAAAAAAAATTGAAACTTTAATTATCGAACAATCCTCCTTCAAGAGAATCTAGAGAATTGAATTCAATTACGTAAAATAAGAAAGGGAGTAAGGTAGGTAAAGTTTTTTTTACTCAAATTTTTTAATTTACCACCAAACAGCGCAGAAGGGTTGAAAAACTGTGTAGTAACATACTTTGCATACTTTTTAAAGTCTTACAACCACAACCCCTTCAGTATCCAATAAAGACAAAATACAAAACTAAAATAAATCCTTAACTCAAACTCGAACCCTATACTGGCTCCGACCCCATTTTAACACCTAATATCATTCCCTACAAACACCTACTTTCTCCGAGGCAAACTTTTAATAAATAATTCAATCTGGTAAATTTTTTAATCACGATACGCCAGAATTCAAATCATTCGTCAAATGTTTTCAAACAAAGAAATCGTCCGCTTCGCCCCACCCCCGTTCCAGTCTGCAAGGGTAACCCGCCTAATTTACATTTTCCCAATAAATAGTCGGTCGCGGAGATTCAGATTTTTTATCGAATTTTAATTTTCTTCTCGCATCTGGTTTTATATTTTTGAATAAGAAATTAAGCCGGAGGTGTTTCGGTTTTTTTTATGGAAATTGCGAAATGCGCCTTCGTTAATAAGTCGGGTTACCCGAAGGTGTGTGAAATTGCTTAAATCGGTTATGGTAAATTTTTCATTTCAATAACGCGCTTCTTTATTTACACTGCACTTATGGTGTAGCGAGGGTGTGTAAATAAAGATAGGTTGAGAAATGAATGGAGCGGTATAGTGTCGACGTTCGATGGTTTGTTACCCATAATTTTACGGAGGAGAAGTTGAGTGTAGTATTTTTAGCATTTTTGAGATTTATTGGTGAATTCTGAGGTACAATTGTAATTTGGAATTTTTTACGCTTCGGAGATCGACTATTATGCGAAGCGAAAAAACAAACTTCAAGAAAATTGTATAACATACATATTTATTAATTTTTATGTATTAATTTGTGTTGTTTTTACCACATCAACTTTATTATTAATTTATTTACTTGTTTGAAAAAATTCAATTTTTTTGAAGAGGGCGGGGAATAATTCGATTTTTAATATTTTTGGGAATTTTTGAGGTATGGAAATTATCATAAAAATTTACATTTTGAAAAAGAACTTGTAAATCCCAAAGGTGAATAGGAAGAGTAAATTTGCCCTAGAGCGATTTCGGTTTTGTACTCGGTTGATATGAGGGGGGGGGGGCTTGAAATTTTTGTTTGTTATTATCATATAAAAGACTGATTCAAATACATCAACATATCCAAATTTCACTATCCAAGTGCATTTGGAGGGGAGTGGGAGTAAAGAGCAGAATTTCTAAGAATTTTATTCGAGTCATGAAGCTTCTGAAATGTTTCTTATCTTCTCACCAATCAATTTAGAAAAGTAAAACTTTGTATGTATGTTACTTTGGAGCCAGAATATGATTCTTTGAATTTGGGCTAAAATGCATTCAAAATGGATCCAATATGGTGGATGGTCAAAATTCGTGGTGAGCTTAAGGATCCTCAAATAGTTGAAATTTGAAAAACATGGGCTCGTGTAATTCTTGTGAGCTAAACTTCTCAAGTGGTTTTTGGTCTCTGTAACGTTCAATGGATATGACGTTTGGGCGTGAAAAGGTTAACAATATAATCTACAAATGTAAACAAGGCAGCATAGCTGCTTATTCATTGGGGCACTGGAAACTTTATTTTAGTCTAGGCCTAAATTAAAAGAGAAGTAAGGGGACTCGGGCTCGACTTTGTACTTAGATATCTATTTTCACGGGCTGCAGAAATTTGGAAAGAAAATATATATAATAACGAATTTTAATGAAAACAGTATAATCAAGCATAGATTTAAAATACAGAATTATTTTGCTATACGCTTGAAAATTAATTATTGAAAATGTTTGAAATTGCTAAAGCCAAAGAGCCCATCTCCCCCTCAAGTGAGCCAACGTACGATTTTATTTAACTGTTTGGATATAATCGTTTTTTTTTTTTTTTTTTTTTTTTATTTTGAGGTGAAATTTTTTATTAGATTTTTAATTTTTGATGCTTTTTTTAGGGTGGTGGAAAAGGGAAGTAATATAGAAATCAATTTGAAAAATTAACTCGTAAATTCTCTTATGAATTTCTTGTAAAGCGATTTATCAAAGTAATAAATTTAAAAATCTGTCAGTGCATAGATAACACTCATAGATATTAATTTACTCGTACCTTTGCTCGAGTATCGAATTTATGAAACTATCGTATTCGCATAGTGCACGCGTGTTCGATAGTACCTATATGCAGATACACGCGTAACACCGCATCAGACGCCATCGTCGATTCGTCGTTATTCGCTTACATCAATCCTTCTCCCGTCTGGTACGTCTCGTCGAATCTATCGAATTTTCGCGAAATAACGTAAATCTGTTACTTTTATCGAATCCTCTTTTCGTTAAGTACGATACGCTGTTTTAACACGTTAACGTGATATTTACGATATCATTTTCACGAGCACAGATATTACGCGGTGTATATTTTGGTTACGAAATGAAATTCTCTCATCGCGGTAGTTTACGTTTCGCGTTTAAATTTTCATTTTCGACCGCATTTAATAAATTACAATTAGAAGTGCAGAGACGAGCGGCGTTTTTTAAACGAAGAAAAAACCGCACTCCAGGCTCCAGCTGAGTATAAAAAAATGTTAGCACTTGGGTAACTTTAATATAAATAATTTCTCGCAGCGAGCCAAGAAAAAGGACGAAAAGAGCATTCAACTGTATCCACGTCGCGAGGCCCAATGTAAGAAAATGAAAAATCGGTCAGTGTCATTTTGCTTTATCACCATTATCGGCATCATCGATCATTAGCCTTACAGAATATGCCTAACCTCCGTCACGAAACACGTCACGAGAATAAAATGACCCCGAATATAACGATAAACGAACATAAATAGTTGAAACCATCTAAGACGGATTGAAAAATTAACTTATTAGCTCGCGTACTCAAGAACATCTGCCGGTGCGACCAAGAAGGCTTTTATAGTTTTCTGGACAGCTTTTCAGTTATCCATATCGGAGATGGAGAACGAAACGGATATTAAAAATGTGCGATTTTTGCGATAAAAAGTTAATTTCGTGACGAAACGAAAATACGTAGTGTAAACCGCCTTATTGAAATATAAAGCCGGGCGGAAATATAACAAGCGAAATTACCAGAGGTTTTGGCGGACGTGGGCGGCGAAAGGTTTTCGGTGTTTCGGTGTATATAACAATTGCATCAGCTATAAAGATTATCCCATAAAAGTTGCTCACCAACCGTCTGAACATTTTGAACTTAGTTTTTCCTTCGCAAGTTTAACTCAACCGAGCGGTAAAATATCTCCTGAGGGACTTTCTTGGGAAGTTGTGCATGCATCGTCGCTTTTCCGAACCCCGTTTCGAACATTAACCAGAGTTTGCAATTACTGTCGTATTGTTTTATACGAGAGTAGAACGCAAGCAGTCGGCCCGCAGTAGACAACGCGAAATTACCATTTGAACGGTATCGTTTAACTGCGCGATATTGTATGGTGGTTTGCTTATTATATTGTCCTTCCTTATAAATATGTACTACATTCGGTTGGAATTTCAAAACTTAATTAGGCCGCCCGGCGATGTAACATTTAAGCCGGGCTAATTTATTAATCCTTTTTAGCCTAGCGCAGCGTAACCAACGTGTCACCAAAATATTCCAGTCTTGTTTTAAACTGTTGAATGAAATATTATTATTCTATGTGTGGTCCGGTCGCGCTTGTCGGTTACAGATGCTCCAGTTTGTTTCGTTTGTTAACGACCTGATGACCGAGAAATTGGAATTTCATTAGGAATTAACAATATGTAATCGTGTGCGGTGAATACGTACGTTTACCTGTGTTACTTGATTTTAACTCCCTACGTACATTCAATAGATAATTTATTCTTTAAATATATGCGGCATTACCCACGTCTGTTTCGAAAGAGGTATGCAACCAACGAAGAATCGAGTCTGTAACTCCTCATGAGCGCGAAACAGACTAACAGTATTTAATCGTCGATGTAATTCTTCTTAGGTAGAATTGCGAACGTTATGACGTCATCGTATTTTCAAAATTTTACTCGTGTGTTTTCGTTTTTCTTCCTGAAATTGATGTCTTAGTCATCGAATCTGTGTAAGTGGTAGTCAATCATACATCTAGTACATCCGCTTTCTGAGTGGTCACATGTCATGCGCGTAACAGCCAATCATAAAGCTAAAATGTGATAAAATCTAGGTAATTTCATTTTTACCTTCCTAAATAATATCGTCAAGTCTCAAATTTTCAGTGAACGAATGAAATTCTTTGTTGATTTGAATCATTAGCTGATTCGTGTTGTTATTTTATGAGTAAGTCGAGATAATTACCACTTTCCCACTTCCTGTTTGGTTGTTACACGCGTGATGTATGAGCAATCAGAAAGCGTACCAGTTACTATAATTATTCTACCGTGCGACCAACTGATTTTTGCACCCATCAGGGCCAAATTCCCTTATTGAAATAAAATAACTCCAAATAATTCAAATTCTCTCGTTGTTTATGCACTTTATTCAACTTTAGATTAAGTATTCTAGCTTACTTAGCAACACTGATTCTCAGTAAAATGATGTACTTTATTCAACTTTTGATTAAGTACTTTAACTTACTTGACAACACTGATTCTCAATAAAATTAATAGAAATCAATTGATAATGAAATAATAAAATGTTAAAAATTTATTAATAAATATTATGCGTATTTTTATCATTTTTTGCTATCACATGCTATCACATAAAAAACCTAAAGAAGTGAAAAAATTTACATTCTGTTCAACAGTTGGGAATTTCACGCTGAGGGGTGCGAAGGTCACTTGGTCGCACGGTATAGAGTAATTCAGGTATGAGGTCCGCATTCTGATTGGTCATGCGTCACGCGAGTAAAAACCAATCATAAGGATAGATTGTGATAAAATCTAGGATATTTTATTTCTACATACCTAAACAATATAATCCAGATTTCGTTGAAGATAAACTGGATGACAGAAATTCATTTGTAATTTGAATATCAGAAGATTCGTGTTCTCATTTTACAAGTAAATGGAGCCATGGAGGTAATCTACCATATTCCAACTTGCTGATTCGTTGTTATTCTCGTGACGTACTACTAATCAGAAGCGGACCAGTTACCTAGATTGCCAGAAATGCCAGTATACGCGTAGAATATTTAGGATTACTCTGTAATTAGGTAAACAAAAATATATAGTGTTGACAACATTGAACCTTATATGCACACAGCGCCAAATACCCTACGCTAAAAACTTAAGGCTACAAAACTAGAATGTCCATGATTCCGATTGAGGCTCTAAGTCCACTGGTTCTGAGAATTGGATTTCGGGTCCAGATTCTTGTTTTGGTTTTAAAATCGTTTCGGTTTCGATTCCGGGTCAACTCATTATATTTGCTCTTCTCGTTTTCCTTGATCTCGTAAAAATTCATGTGTTACTCACTTTCTAACAAGATCCGCTTTTATGTGATGAAATTCCAACATTCATGGTATATATATCATGCATGACTCTTTATTCTCGTAATTATAGTGATCTTAGTTATGATGAAGATAAATATACAAATTAGTTAGAACTGAAATTTGCTATATCTACATTCTATCGGTGTTACATTGTAACTATCAAGCCAAAAGCCTAATCAATTTTTGGAAAGAAACGAAAATAATGACAAAAAAGTTCTGTATGTATCTATCTATCTATAAAACTTGCGATCTAACCCAGGAATCGAATTTTTTCGAAGGTAACATGAACTGAAATGTATAATTACAAATGGTGGGAGAAATGTAAAGTTGTGAAGGCACCATTGTCCATGTCTCCTCTTTTCAAATCTGGAAAGCTTTAGAAGCTGAGTTTTTTTTTTTTTTTTTTGAATTCTTGAAATCTGTCAAAAATTATTTTTGTTCTACAGTTTACAATAATAAGTAATAGGTACCTATTAATAGTATAGCAAAACGGTGGGATTTTTTTTATTTTCATAATTAAATCTTCCTCGACGAATCGCATTACAATTCGCTTCAATTAAAAACGCAGATACTTACATTTTCATTTTAATAAAATTTTTTATTTTATTCTTTTTATTTGAGATGGAGAAAGAAATATCAAAAATACAAACGTCTAACGAGACTTCTAAGGCGAAAGAATTTCAATTAACAAGTTTTTCTCATTTAAAGAATACAAAACAGCGTAAATATTAGTTTTACAGAGTTGTTATTTAAACGTTATGAAAATTTTAACAGCCTTTTCAAAATAATTTCAGTTTGTTCTTTGCCAACGCTTATAAAAGACGAAAAAAAAAAACACCGTACACAGTTTTAATTTCCATTGGAGTTTATATTATTCTAGATGATCTTTTTTTTTATGCGTGGCTTTAACCCTTATTTAAAAAGCTATTGTTTATTCATAAATTTCCTTTTACATCGCCAAACGGAGTCGAGAAAAAGGGGCCGAAATCTGGCACGAAATATACTTCATTTGGGATGCCAAAGTCAAGAACTACTGTCCGCCGCACATCGAAATTGCGAATAAATAAAAGAGTTAATTACCGTCTAATGATGAAAGCCTTTGTTTTCGTTGATTGCTGGGAATTTTTTCCGGGTGACAATTTAAGCGTAAAAAGGGGACAAGTTTTTTTCCCCCCGTTTGTTATACCTATTTAATTAACATTTAAGTACATTTAAATGTTTAATTGGCTATGCGACGGAATGTACAAACTACAAAGTAATTTTAATCTCGTTTTTATACCTTTTTACACGAGTACAAGCTAGAAGAGCGCCCGGTCGTCCAGTGTATGCAAATCGAGCTCGTTAAAAGAGGGCGGTTTCTTTGCACGCGCTCGGCGCAGACCAGTAAAATCTAGATAATTATAACGATCTGTCGCTGTCAAGAAAAAAGCGATGTGGTGCGTCTCTCGGGATATTGTTGTGAATTGGTGACATGACAGTAGGTTTTGATTGGAGACCAGCTAATGTCATTTATGACCTGTCAAACTTTTGAAATTAAGATTCTTCGACGCGGAGTGTTTTGCAACGATAATAGCACCAATGGAGCTATAGGATTTGCCGATACAATTCCCTAATACGGGGATCGCGTCAAATAGAGCGAAAAAGTAAGTTGCAGCTATAAGAGGGTTTCGATTATTGCAATACAAAATCACGCCAGTGACAAGCTGAATAATATCGCTGTTGGCAAAACACTGCGTTAATATTTTCTCGAGGGTCACATATAATTAACTTTCAAAAAAATATTTCAGCTCCGAGCATTTTAAAAGTAATTTCAATGCTTCATTAACCATCGAATTAACTTCAGCTAATCTTAAAATATGATCGTGGACAACTTTCCCTAATACGAGACTATTTATTTATATCCATTTTATACCAGCGGATTTCACGAATTTCAAATTACATCGTAATTTTTCTCCGACGAATTCGATAGCAGAAGTCAAGTTTTATTCAATACTTGAGATTGAAAACGGAAAACATTTCATGTAGTACGATAAACATTATAGTATCTATACTATGCATTCTTTAATACAACATTGAACGAGATTCATCTGTTCTTTATCTCAAAGAAATAGAATTTTGGCAGCATTTTATACGTTTGAGTAACCAACTTTATATTGGGTGGGCTGATTTTAAATTTTTTTTCAAAAATTGTAGAGAGAAGTGTGAGAATATTCGCTGAATGAACGCGAAAAAAAACATAAAAATTTCAGCCCCAACTCGATTTTTAGATGCCCCAAAATTAAATTTAAGCTTTAAACATTTTCAATTTAAAAAAAAAATGACAATTAACAATTTGCCCCTCTTGTTCCACAGCGTTGCCTACACGAAATAATCACAACGTTCGTTTTCCTCTTATTGATTAATTAAATCATTTATTTTGAATTATGATGATCATTTCTAACTAAATTGAGCCAGTATTCCGTTTCAATCTTCTTGAGACTTGCTTTCTACACTCCTAGTGAAGAGGCAATGTAAATTGGTAGAATATGTATCTGCACAAAATCACCTCGATTCTTATTTTATGCTCGTTGAAATCACCAAGAATATAAAACTTCGAACTTCAAACCAACTTTAATTGACTTAAACCATTTCCAGCTACAACTAAAGTGCAAAAATATACAAAAGCTGAAATCGAATAAGAGCTACGAAGATGACACACGCGGGTGTCAGAGTAAGCGTAGAAAAAAGAGAAGCGATAACCGAACTTCCGACTAGCTGGACCCAAGTTGGGTTCGTGTTTCCTCGTAGGTGAACGTCAAAAGGCACCTGCCAACCTGAAAGTAATGCCAACATCAGTTCCCTGATAGTGGAGTGTAACGTGCGGTAGAATTTGGCCAAAAAAAAAAAAAAAGAAAGAAAGAAGATGAGAGGTACTAAAGCTGTAGATAATCAAATATTAAAAGGAAATTGAGCTTTTATTCCTTAAGGTTGGGCAAAGATAATTACATTTTCAGAAAGTTCGTGAATTTTTGATACGAAACGTTTCATTCGAAATTGATTGACATTACGTTAGCATAGGAACTTGATGTAGATAATCGTTTAGATTGTTCTAAAACTAACCGCTTCTAACATTATACAGACTATCGTAAAACTGGCAATTGTCTTTAAAGAAATTACTATGAGCAATTATCTGTTCAATTTTTAAACTTCAAGAACAAATGGAATATAATACGTATTAGAACTAATGGAAATCGAAAATTAAAAACTGTGCTCTTGTTATAAAAATTCAACTCATATCCAAATTCAATGCTCACGATAACCTTTAATTTCGTATTGATAAAAATTTAGTAAAATTAGGTACCTCTGTCTACATGATTTTATGATTGGGAAATTCTAGTGGAAATCTTAAAGCTATAAAAATTCATTTGCAAGCTAAGAAAATAAAAAAAGAATTGGAATCGCAGAAAATATTTTATTAGATTAAATAAGTTTTATCTCTTCACAACGCTTCTTTTTTTATCAATGATGACATCGTTGGTTATTTCTCGTCAATAAGTTTGGTCGCATCGTTAGGTGCCGCAAATTCGTGGTAGCGCTTAGATTAGCGTTATCTACTGGGATTTCATGGCATTGGCAGCGTATACGCGATAGAAAGGTACTTTTTCTATTTCCAACAGCGTAGCAACAATTTAATGTAATTTACTGCATACGCGATGGTGGATAGAGTATATATTTTATCTTATTATACTTACAATAATATAGGGTTAAATTTTATTTGTCAACTTGGAAGCACTTTTTTTATACACGAAGCTCAACACTGGGTACAAACACTCGTCATTAGTTTTGTTGGCGAGATATGCTTTTGATGGCGAGATTTGCATATTAAAAAATATCAGGGTCGCGTTTGTCGCTACCTAACTTCGGTTGTAGTATTTTAATTTCAAACAAAACGCGGACTATTACATTAATTACGTTTACGCAGAAGGTGCCTCAAATCTGTATTAATTTCGTACAGCACTTTTTTCCACGGTTCGACTTCATTGTCCGCGTATATACGCGTTAAATTCGGTTGCGCGTTTTTAGTCTAGCGCCGGATTTATGTACGTGGTAAAAGTTAATTAACGATCCATCGCGTCGAACACGAGCGTTATCACAGTTCACGATAGGATTACAGAGTTGTTTAAATTTCAGATTATAATTGCGTGTAATTCGAGTGCCAACTGAAGAGAGACCGCAATAAGGCTAAAGGGCTCTCAGGTGCGCATTGTTCATATACGTATTAAGTTCTTTAGTGCAAAGAAAATGCTATGATTACGTTGTTTCCAGCAACCTCTTCGTATACATGGGATAATGCCGGTGCTCTGTAGTATACTCATGTACTTACCTATACGGCTATACCGTTAGATTTCGCAAAATCATTTCCAAACGGAGTTGTAATTGGCGAAATGGCACCGCGCCGGTCGTATTAAACAATTACTTAGTCTTATCGTCAGAATTTACGCCATCGCTGCCTACTAACGTACTAACCATAGGCGGTGCGGTTTGGCGCATTGAAATCATCTTCTGTAAACCTTACTAAAGCTATTTGATGTTTATGTTTACGCTATTAATGAACCTTCGAAAGACCTTTGTATACAGTTGGATTTATTGTAATCTTTTTTTATGATTATAATCTGAATGCCTACTTCATGCCCATGTTCTAATTAAGTATTCAGATGATGATTACATTGCATTTCAGTGAGGAGGAAAGTAGACATTTTTCATCAATAATATTTCACGATACCAACCCTTTCCGCAAAATTCTCCAGCCTTTTTCTTTTTCCTCGCCATTATTTTAGCCTATTCTATTGACTATAAAAATACGTATTTACGTTCGTGTAAAACATTTTTATATCATTGTTCTCGAAAAAAGAAATAATTTAGTCTCCAGCAGTAAAATATTAAGCTTTTTTTTTGTCGCCATAAATTCGCCATCCCCTCCAATAAATATCTCCACGAATGATATGTAAGTCGAGATATTAAATAAAATATTATATCAATAATTTTTATATTTTTTGGGTACTACAAAGGTCTTCTTTTCTTTCGTTTATAAGTCTAACATAACGAGCAATAAAACGACTTAAAAGTGAGGAGGAAATGCAAGAAGGAAACGGAAGTACATAGTACTGCGTAGTGGTGTTCTTGCAGTTGACAAATGTCGTTTTATATGAACACAGCTTCAAGGTTATTTACTTCCAATATAATTTTACCTAATATATGCGAGAAAGTCCCAAGGCAAGGGTGGCAGAAGGGAAAGAATGAAAAACAGACGAGGAAAAAATTCATGAAAAATTATACCTTCTTTGGCGTATTCGTGAAGGAGAATGATGTAATGAATTTTCGAGAAAATTTCTCTCTTTTTCGTCCCGCCATACTTGGAATCCTCGGGATATTTTTTTCTTCGAAATCAATTTAGACCTGCTTCTGTCGATGTATCATTCTAATAATAGAATAGAGGAGAAGTATCGCTTCTTTAGTTTCGGTGTATGGGTTTTCTCGACTTTTTTTTGAAAGACTCTGGTAATTTTTAAAAATCAATTTTCATAACTTTTTAATAATATCATCAACTCTTCATATAAAGCTACGTTTTTTTTTATTCGTTATCAACTTCAATCCAACGGTAAAGATTTGAAGTTTAGTATGCTAACCTTGAAAAAATTACTTTTCAATTCAGCTCCAAAGAGATCTGAAAAGACATTACTTATATTTAAAGCAATTCTCACGATTCCAAACTCATTCGAATTTCATTTAAATTGTAGCGAAAATATTTTTTCGTTCATTTTTCGCATCCACGAGTAAGCTGTATCGACTCGTGGAAAAACACTTCGCCACGAAAGGCTCGTGTATAAATAGATGAATCTAATTTCTAAAAATCCCCATTTACTTCAGTAACAGTCCGTTGTAGCTGATATTTTTCGAGGGCACGATCAAAAGCAAAGCAGGTGGAAAACAACGTACGCGTTGTAGAGAGAGAGAAATGTCTGCAGGGTGAAATCTACGTGGAAATAATTTTCTGATATTTAATTCGCGAATATCACGGTTGAAGACATGGAAGTTTCGCAAAGTAAATTTCAGGATTTTTTTTCGCAACGTATTAGACAACTAAGGTGGATGCGGAGGGAGAGGTTGTATTTTATCTTTAACTATAAAGTTTATAAGAAATGATATCAGACGTGTTTAGTCTGCCGTTAAGAGATTCCTTAGCTGGATGTTATCAAAAGGTCTTCCTTAACCGTATAGCGTTTCTGGGATTATAGGCATCGAATGGGCGATTTGCCAAGCTACACTTTACACGAATAGAAGATATATTAGGAAGAACGCGTTTACCAACAGGGTTTCTCAATTTATTTTCTCGTTCGTCTTGAGATGCGTTTCGCGAATTTATGGTAACCAGTGGCGAAATGAAAATACATTCGCGCGGATGAGTTAAACGTACCATAAAGAAGAAAATGCGCTCTGTTAATTTTACGTAATGTGGATTAACACCTTCCGTATGTATAATGACTTCGTATCGTGTGACTCGGTCGCGTATATTATGTCCGCATTCGGCATTTGTCGTCGACAGCCTACCAACGCGATACGAACAATTACGCGGAAAGGCAAAATTTAAAAACTCACCTCTCCTACCATTAATTTTAATAAGCGTCGTATTTTAGATACCACTGGTAGCCGGATATTATCCCTTCTTACATCTCTACTTCAATTAACTCAAATTAACTTTTCCAGTTTCTGAATCAGTTTTCTGGGCGCTTTCTCTTCTAAGAAAACAAAACTTTATAATTTAATTTAATTACGAAGAATTATCTCCAGACTGGAAGAATATAAACGTGCTAAAAATGACTAATCCTTTTTCATTTTCAAACTTTTTCTTCTTTTTTCGCGTCACATTAAGTAGACTTTCACGTGAAATATGGCAACGTTTTAATCCACACTACTCCCATTCCTTTTGTTTAATCTGGTTCCGTTCGTACGTACGTGATTGCGCAACGATGAAAAAAAAAGAACTGCTTTTTATTGGATAAATGAAAAATTTACCGCTTGAATACGAAAACAGGTACATTTAATTTCAATCGGACTCGCCTTATTGGGTGAAAAAAATAATCTCGGAATGTATATATGCTTTTTCCTTGTATCCTTTAAGTTGTAAAATTAAGTTGTCGTTTTACCGGTTCGCGGGTCGCCCGCGGATCGCTTTATTACGAAGAATATCGGCGAAACACCATATAAATGAAATGCTACGCTCGTAAATAAAGTACATACCCATTTGCGGTTACATTTGATCGTAAACACGACTATGAAGCGGCTTGTGTGAATATCGTCACTTGTGTAGAGAGCAATGGTCTATGGGTTTATGTATCTGTTTTTTATTGCCGCGTAAAAATCAATAGATAAAGTTATACGCAATTGTTCGACAACCGCTGTAATAAAATTTTAGCTGCAGTTGGTCAAACTACGAAATTGTTTTCGCAATTTCCGCGTCCTAAGTTGTGTCGTCGGTCAAGTCGGACGCGTTTGGAAAGCGATTCGTTTTTTTCTTCCTCTTTTATGGTCGAAAATTTTCGTGTTTTTCATCGAAAATGAGATTATTTACATTTCTAAATTCTCGAATTGAAATTTCAGATGTAGTTTTTTTGCTGATTTTGTAGTAAAAAGAAGCTCGATATTATAGTGTAGTATACTAGAGTGAGCTGAATTTTGGTTATAAATCACAATGGAGAAATTCATAAACCGATTATAAAACAAATAATGAAAACCCTACGCTGTATAAAGCACCCTTTATATTATATCAATACTGTACTAGTAAAAAGGAAATTATTCTGTTCCTTTTTTGTGAAATGATCTCAAACAGATGCCATAAAAATTTTAGCTTCCAAACTCAATTTTAACAAATACCAAAATGGGCCTAAAGCATCAATTTTTTTTCGAAAGTCGAAAAATCTCCCTATTAATGAGCTAAAATACTTTTTAATGAATGAAAAACATGAAGAAAACGTATTTGACGACTATTTGCCCATTCAGTGGTTCCCAACTAACAACTAGTTCCACTAGCACTGAAATGAAGCAAAAATCACTGAAAATTCCGTCAATATTCTGTTGGAAAGAGGATAAAATTTTCTATTAAGAAATGAAATTAAAAATTGGTGTTACATTAATTTGAGAGAATTTTTTGTGTAAAATTTATATCATGCTAAACACAGATTGAAAGAAGCATTCACAGAAGCATCATCAAAGCGTGAATTTGAATGAAATTTATGCTAATCGACGCAAAATTTTAATATCTTTAATTCATGTTCTTGCAAAATTTTACATAAATTCTCTCATTTTTGTTAAAAATTGAAAAAAATTTGTTTTCCTTCCATAAGCCAAGTACATTCGATCACCTCGATTTGAAGTTCAAATTTTGTGAAAAGAATTATTTTATTTTATTATGAATTATCTCAAAAATTAAATCTATAACAATTGTTGTTTGATAGTGAGACACACATTCAAAACTTTATACTCTTTCGAATGAGCTACTGGTAAACTTTCTATCTATATTTTTTCTTGAGATATTTCAAAAAAAGCAAGCAATGAGTCAAATTTATTTTTAGTACTGGAGCTCATTCACAGAGAGCGCTTTTAAAACTGAATTAATTTAATTGAAATTCGAGATTCAACTCGATGGCAATAATGTTTTAAAATTGAATCATGTAAAGAATGTCAAGCTTTTTCGAATGAGCTGTTTCGAACACTATAACTCGTTTTTCATCGTAGATATGATAAAAAAACTTTCTTGCTCTTTATTCAACGTTTATAAATTATGAATTCGTATAATGCGCCAGTGGGCTATCTATGGTTAATCTTTGATACAACCCAGAAGTTATTGTATGGTGGTGCGTGCCCTCGAGTTTCTCCAACTATTTGGCAATCGTTAAAATTGAAGTTGGGGGCTGAAATGTTAATGACATCTTTTTGAGATCATTTCACAACAATTTTTCTCTGTGCCCTCTTACTTTTAGAAAAATAACGGAAATTCGGCCTCCTTAGTACTAGGCTGGAGTGAACAAAAATTTCTTTCCATTTTCTTGAAATTTTACTATGTTGTTTACTTTGAGTTGAAATAACCTTGACCAAATTTTCAGCGCTAACCCACCACTGGGGAGAGCTGGTCGTCTTCGAAGTTGCCATCAAATTTTCCTCTTGATAGAAAAAAAAACTTCAAATAATTTAATTTCTCTCGTTGTTTTTTGTTGGATTAAGAAATTAATTATTTAGATAAAGCACAATAATAAATATTTAATTTATATTTATATATCATTATAATTAATTTAATTAAAAAAAAATTATTTTATTTATTGATTTATCAATTTAATTTTATATTAAATCAAGATATTGAATAATTAAATTTTAATGAATTATAATTAATTTAATTTAAATTTAAGTTAATTTAATTAAATTTTATTAAATGAAAACTCATAGACAATATTTTTATTGTATTTTATTCAACTTTTAATTAATTGCACTATTCAACTTGGTAATACTGATTCTTAATGCAATAATTTTTTTTTTTTTTTTATATACAACGCCATGTACAGCAACTGCGGCTAGAGGCGTTCAATTTGTGGTTTATAGTAGGGATCGAAGATTGGTTTTGGTTAGGAAATTCGAAAGATTTTTTATGTTGTTAAAATCATCAGAGAGGGTGTCTTTGGGAGTGATGGATGTAAGGATTGAAGACCTTTCGTCAAAGTATTTTGGACATTGAAAAATGAGGTGGTGTATAGTGGTCGGGGTGTCACAGGTATCGCATATAGGTGGGGGTTTTTTGTCCAGCAAATGGGAATGAGTGAGACGCGAGTGACCTATTCGTAAACGAGTAAAGAGGACATCTTCTCGACGGGTAATCTCTTTGTAGAAATTTCGAGCGTTCATATCATCTCTAATGTATTTGAGTTTGTTGGTGGAAGGTACTTGATTCCAGAGGGAACGGAAATAGAGGGAAGAGTTGATTTTTATGTATAACTTAATATCAGATAGAGGAATTGGGATATTTTGAATGGGTGTTATGTGTAAGGAGAGTTTGGCAGAGGAGTCGGCTTTTTCATTGCCGGGAATGCTTCTGTGTGATGGTACCCAACAGAGAGTGATTTTGTGGGTGGAAGTAATAAGGATGTGTGCTATTTGCTGAGCTATGGGGTGTTGTTTCTTTGTTTGGTAGTTAGAAATGGAAAGTAAGGCTGAGAGGGAGTCAGAGAAGATGACTGAGTTTCCAAGAGAGAAATCGTGAATATAAGAGAGGGCTGTTTTTATAGCAAAAAGTTCAGCAGATAGTATAGTGAACTGAGGGGGGAGAGGACAGAGAATGTGATTGTTTTCATGGACTATGGCACAGCCTGTTGAATGTTCATTCTTAGATCCATCTGTGAATAATTTTTGTGAGTTTGAGTAGTTCTGTAAGAGCTTATTAAAGTGGGTATTAAATATGATGGGGTTCGTATAGGGTTTAGAGAATTCGGTGAATGTGAGATCGATATTTAGGCGGTGTTCTAGCCAGGGCGGCGAGAGATTATAGATAGTATGGAGAATTAAGGTGTCATTAGAGATTATAGATTGGATTAGGCTATGTATATTAGATGAAAGTAGATGGTAAGGGAATGTGAGCTTGGACATATTGCAGAAGTTGGAAATGGAGAGGATATTAACAGCGGTGTTGACTATGAGTTGTTGCCTTCTTATATTCAGGGTGGGTTCAGACGCCTAGCAGAGAAGGCTTATTGTGGGGGATGTGCGGAAAGCGCCAAGTGCTTGTCGAATGCATGAGTTGTGGATGGAATTCAGATTGTTTAAAGCTGATTTATTTGCAGATGCGTAGAGAGAACATCCGTAGTCTAGAGTTGAACGAATGAGAGATCTATATAGTTTGAGGAGAGTGCATCTGTCCGAACCATAATTAGAGTGAGCGAGTTTCTTTAGGAGATTTATTCTCGAGAAGCAAGATTGTTTCACATTGCGAACGTGTTGGTGCCACGAGAGTTTGTTATCGAGAGTCAGTCCGAGGTATTTGACTGAGTCAGACAGTGGGATTGGAGAAGAATTTATAGAGATGGAGAGGGTATTCGGACATTTGTATTTTCTACAAAAATGCATAGCGGCAGATTTTGATGGAGACATTTTTAATCCGTTTTGGAGAGACCAGTTGTGAATAGATGTCGCAGCCTGCAATGATGAAAAAAAAATTAGTTTATTATTGAATTTTTAACATTTTATTTTCTCATTATTAATTGATTTAAACCAATTTTAATCAAAAATCAAAAAATTTATGAGCAATAGCAATCAGGTTTAAAATTTTTATTTATTCAGTTTGTTATATTTCTATTGGTAAAAAAATTTCCATCAATTATTTTGTTCGTCATCGAGGAATTAAAAAAAAAAAGTCTTATCATTTTGGATCATTGCTTAATAAAAACTCAATTATTTTGTTTTCCAAGCATTCTAAACAATATTTATCAAAATTACGCACTTTATTAAATTTTTCGTTGATTACTCTATTTTATTTGGGAACACTGACTTACAACTTTGTTTTTTTGTTGTGATACCAACGTATGTTATGTCGTTTATTTGCCAACTGGGCCTTTTCCTTTAAATCCGCCACTGATCTTCTCACCAGAAATTCTTTTAGAAAGTATTTAAGGAAAGAAAAAAATTGTACTAAAACTCGCCGCATTTAAATCTCATCGTTCCCCAATACCAATTCGCATAAAGTTAATCTCACGTGAAAAATCACCTCAGTTTTAAAATCTGTTGGTTGCGCGCTCAAGGTTGAAAATCTATCGCTGCGATAATAACAAATGGGTTTCTTCTGGGTAAAACGGTAAAAATAATTACAAGTCTATACCGGCATTAGCGGCGTGCGAAATGTAAAATGGAACGTGTCCGTAATGCTTAAAATGCGACTGCGAACTCGTTGAAATTGGCTGAAAAGTTTCCCCTTTCAGGCTTTTCCGGTGGCTTAGTTACTGCATCTTTACTATCAGACACTCATTACCAATCCCTCGCTAAATACTATTAATTATGGTAATGTCTGTTCGGCCTGCGAAATATGCTAGCAAAAGTAAATTGTTGGTACGGCATCTGTTCCATACAAAGTACCAGCTACAGCGTTAACTTTCTTCCATAATTTCGCCTATGGTTTCACTCTGTTCATAAATTCACGCGGCGCACAGTTTGCGCTCTCTTTGTATATGGAACCTGAGTTCGCATTCCTTTCTTTATAGACCGCCGTCGCGACGTACAGGGTACCAACCAGTGACGTGAAATTGCTTCGATGGGATTACTTAACGCGTTTTTAAGAGCCCGGTAATTTTTTTCCGCAATTTGGCCGAAGAGATGCCGGAATTGAGTAATTTCGTGTCATGCCGGTCGTTAGGTTCGGCTGCTTAAAAAATTATGAAGATGTCCGGATCGTTTCGGGTCTCGAATGGTGGTTTCGGATCGATGATTTTGAGCGTTTGTTTTTATCGTTATTACGCCCTATTTATTGGGCATTTTGAATGGAATGGGTCAGTAGAGCGTTATTTCATACGCCGTTGGACCTACATTGATATTGATTCGCATCGAAAAATATTTTATCTGAAGTTTTTATTAGCTTAGTGAATTTATTAAAAAATTGAAAAATTTTTAAAAATAGACCAAGACGACAAAATTTGTTGAGATTCGTTGTTGATAAGATATGAAAAACGCAGCTGTTAATAGCCCGCTTAATTTTGCAAGTTGGGCTGGTAGGTCACAAGCCTCATTCACATTTAATTAGCCATTGTCAATTTTTTTTATTTTAATTATTTATTTATTTTTAGCTGAGTTTTTGACTTAGAAACAATAGCTATTACAGCTTACCTGATTTGTGAAGGTGGTTGGAGGAAGAAGGGGTCTTCAAATCGTTGCATTTCCGACCATTTGTAATCATCTGGCAAATGTCTGACTTTTTGGTATTATTATTATTATTATTACTATTATTAGGGGCAGCGAAGTACCGCTTGAAAAAAATTGTAGTAATTCAAAAGAAAGCCTAAGGAGGATTGGACAATTCCAGTATGGTGTTGGGTCAGTTCAGCTACACTCTAGATCGAGGGTGCTGGGAGTCTCCCGAATTTATAAATATGCTCTGGGATGCTATATTTATAAGAGAAAAGGGTATTTTGGTTGGGGAATTAAAAAAACTAAAACTCGGAGAAGGGGGGAGGGTATGATTAATAAAAAAGTATTTTAAAAAAGGCATTCTGGTTGGCAGTTTTGTAGTCTTGGGCCAAAAATCTTCAATACTCTTCCACAGGTAATCCTACTCTTTTCCAAATTCAGTGATTTCAAAAAAGGACTCAAAAAAGTTCTGGAAAAAGAGGGGTGTGATCCGGGGGGCTTAATTAGTAGATGAAGTACCATATCGACAGTGTTAATGATGTATGATTATTCTTAATTATTTTTAATCCGTTTCCCCGCTCGCCAACAGGCATAGGGGGAACGTTAAAACGAACATGTATCTTTTTACTATCATTGTTATTAGCGCAAATATATATTTCAATTTTATTCACATGTTCATTGTTCATACATAATTATATTTTTATAAATTTATATTTAATTCAATTTTACATAATTATTTATTATTTTATTTCTTTTTCATTCATAGATTCTTCAGTTTTTACATTAACGTTTTTTTTTGTTTTTTTTTCAGTTTTCACTTCATTTTTTGTGAAGCTTAATTTTCTTTTTTAATTTTTTAAATTTTATATTCCGTATAAGCAGGCATATCGCATAACCAGAGCTAAGTTTTCAACAAATAAATATGCTCTGATGTTCGTACTAGCAGATAATGATATTATTTCTTTTGCAGTTAGTACCATCACTCAGTACTTAAGCTAGAAATTTCTCCTTGCCCCTCTAACATCACACAGGAATATGTATATGAATCCATATTTGAGCAATTTGATGTTCCTCAAAACTTTTTCAAATTGACTATTTCCCATTTTGAAGCCAGCATTTGTTCCGAATTCGAGGAGTCACAATTATTGGAGTCCCCTTAGGCATATTTGGTGAAAAGATTACAAGTATTTACTCCCTTCTCCAGCTCTTCTCAAAATTTGAGTGATTTGTCATTTTGAGGTGTATCTTTTTTTTTTTTTTTTTTTTTTTGTTTGGTTTAAACATTCCAAGATATAACACAAGTATATGGTGCAAATATGAGCTTTATCGGAACATTGGTTTAAACGTTTTTTGAACATTAACAGAAGCACACTGAATTTTTATATAATAAAGTGAACCTCAAATCTAGCGAGAATATGAAAAGAAATAAGTATAAACTATAAGTACTACTATAGCACACCCTCATCTAGGGTTTTGAAATTGCCTAGTATAACCCTAAAAAAATATTCTGGCACGTTTCTCGTCTCGAGTAAAATTTCACTACCTTATCAGCGTAAGAATAAGAAGCCGCTTAAAAATAAATTTATCCGTGTTATAATTCAACATTTACGCACAAACGATAAGTTATCTCTTGGTATAAAAATACGATTTCGTCGCTCTTACGACTACATCGTCTTCTTAGTGATACTTTGTTAAGGTTGAAAACTTGAAATTGAAACATATTACGCTAACGACGTGAAAATACGAAATAACGATGCATAGTACAACTTCAAGTATAGAGAGAAAATTGGAAAAGGTCACCGATGCGTTTCAACTTTAAGAGAAAAAATACGCAGAAAAGATTTCATTCCGAATGGGGGGTGCTTTTAAATGAAAAGTGTATCCAAAGAAACATTCGACTTTGTTTTAAATACATACTATATACTCGCAGTGTAAAAACGAGTTCGGGCTTAGACGTCGCGCTTGTATGAAGAAATAATAAAAGAGCTGCAGCGCCGAACTAAGAAGAGCTTTTCTAGTCTTAAATGAATTATTCTATAGCGACGATACGGCATTATTTACAAACCAGCTAAGGATTTTAATCATTTATACTTCAATTTGACGCTAACGCTTAACTTTCTCGAATTGTTTCGTGAGTCGTGACGACGCATTACGAATAAAACAGTCACTCGGGAGAGTTGTAAAGTTCACACGTATTCGGACCCATTGACCTTTGGTTATGGCGAAAAACAATACACACAGTGTTCACGAGAGCATCAAAAATTCAATTTTTAGCCGGCGAAATTTTCGCCCGGTTCCAAGAATAATAAAATTATCCGGATATCCGCGATGCCCGAAAGCAATTTCATAATTAAGAGCAGAATGTGTCTTTGATGATGTTGAAAATAGCGTCCGTTCCGGCGGAATTACGTTAGTAATGAAATCAGTCACGTAAGACCTGACGTTCGTTAATCTAATAAAAAGGGATTCGCTTTACCGTCATGTCTGGTCAATATTTATTATTTCAGCGTAGTTTTTACAGCTCCACGACCTCGAAACTGCGATTAAGGAGCATTTATAAAGCCGTAAAGACTCACCGGCTCGCAATCAAGTTACCGAGTTTACGAGAAAAACGCAACGCTGGTGCTAAAACGCATCGCATTTTCTAATAAAAATAAACTCTGTTGTTCGCATTTACTGATTAAAAAAAAGTTTCCAAAAGGTTTTTTTCTAATGGGCTATTTTAACGGCATCGACGCTGTGGTACTTCATAAAATAAATTATCTACATGGTCACCGCCGAGGCAGAGATACCGGGTCAATTTAAAAGCTGATAGATGAAGGTTTTATTCAACCTCACAATCAGCCGAAAATGCTGCGCCAACTTTTCCAAGTGTTTCGCTTGATGGAATATGTGGTCTCCAGGGACCGCATATTCGATTTACATTTTTATTACCTTAATGTGTTACATATCAGATGTGACATGTATTTATTGATATCTTTAGTTTAATAAAGATTAGAATGAGTAGTGTGTCTTATATTTTCAATTTTAGGCTTTCATAACCTATTTGTAATTAATAACCAACCTATAAAAAGTGAAGAGCTGCTGATGTTTGAACTTCCTCGTACTCCTTCCTCCCACCTATGCAACTAGTTTTGATGTATTTAGGATTTCCATAAGTATAAAAATGGAAGTTTGGACGAATTCATTAAATGTTCACTTTTCTCTTACAACTTTCATATGATTTCAACACAGAGAAATTACTCGAATTTGTGATTTATAGTAACGATTACCATATAATTGAGGGAAAAAAAGCGCAGAGGAATAGTTCCTTTTTTTTTTTTTGTAAACATTATTTGTATATTGCTGGCGTAGGTAAGTTACGAGGGAAGGGAGGGGGGTTACTTAAGTTAGGGCGTTCCATAGCTTTTCTTTTTTTTATAATATTCATATTAATACATAGTGAAAATGGTATATACGTTCCAGAACTCATAGATATCCACTAATTGAGTTATAGAAATCATGCATTTAGGTAAGCATGAGAGGGAACCAGCGAGATCAATCGGCTCCCTTACCTGCTGGATTTTCTTTTAATAATTAATTATTATAGTTGTTAACATGTGAATACTTGAGATGACAATTTGAAATCTTACATTACGTGACAGTGTTGGCAATAGTAATTAGTAACTTGGGAACTACATAAATACCTGACAAATTGGACTAGGTTCATAATTTCTAGGATTAAAAATTAAAATTTTAGATTTTTTCGAAAGTTAGGTTTTGGATTTCAGATTCAAATTTTCCCTCCATAGCTCCTGTACCGAGCGCACAATCAGTTTATTATACACCAGCGCAAAAACTTCAAAGAATCAATTTATATAATTTTGAAATAATGTTATAACGTAAAACTGTAGGGTCATTTATACTTCTAATCAGTTTTATAATTCGATGAGAAATTGGAATATGAGACAATTCTATATATTTTTAATAATCATTGATTTCAAAATCATGCAAAAGAAGTTTAGCAGATTTTTGCGTTGGTATGTAAGTAGGTACCTAATTGCGCGCACGGTATTTAAAAGAATATCAAATCTGAAAAAAAAAATATATATCATCGGTCATGATAAAAAGTAAAAATCTGACCAACTTGGTTTACTCCCCTCCCCCTCCCTTGGCCTATTAGTATCTACGCTACCAAAGTGGTTTGACCAAAGTAATATAAAAGAATAGAGAAAAGTTACAGTAGTTCATTTTGAGAATGATTCCTTCAATAATGAGAAATATTTCCTTTTTTTAGCATAAAAAAGATAGTAGCGTAGCAAAGTGGTTTGACCTATAACAGGTTACACCATTTGAGATCACGTGAAAAATTTCAACTTTATTTTTTCAAGTGCATTGTTTACTGATGACGTCAATATGAGCAACTGTGAGTTGATAATATCAACAGCCAATAAGGCATCAGTCTTAATGAGCATTGATAAAATTTCGATTTCTCCCCTTACGCCGCAAAAGTGATAAGTCCACGTGTACATTTAGCTGCTCATATTGACGTCATTCAGAACCAAATATTTTTCATTTTCATTGGTTGTTGTTCTCAGACTCTTGTGGCTGGGAGAACCAATAGAAATTTATTAAAATTTCTTGGTGGCCAGCCGGAATGGTTTAACCTGTTATAGGTCAAACCACTTTGCTACGCTACTATCTTTTTAAAAAAAGGAAATATTTCTCATTATTGAAGGAATCATTCTCAAAATGAACTACTGTAACTTTTCTCTATCACTTATAGAAACTGTTGTTATAAATATTGGAAATGTTATCATTAATTTTTTTTTAGTGATAGCTATAGGTGTAGGTTAGAGCTAGCCGATTTTTTTCTTAATGAATGGATGGTCACAATAATTTCTAAACGACTTGAAAATGATGTCATAAAATTTTCAGCTCTATAGCTCAATTTATAAACATCAAAAATGAAGTCAAAATTTTAAATATTAAAAAAAAAAATCGGACAATTAAGTACGAATTTTTACCTTGCAATGTTTATATTCTATCGTCCAAAAGCTGAAAAAAATTGTAGCAGCCAATTTTTCACCAATGTAGAAGATCTAAAGTGTTCTTGAATTTTTTTTTTGAAAGCATCAGTTTTGGTTTTTTCAAAAACGAACGGCAAATGGGTAATCTATTGCTGGTGTGCAAAGTATGGACCTAATTTGGGCTATTTCAGATTTAAAGGGGAAAATATGTTCGATTTTTACCCATAAAGCTTTCCAAAACATCACATCCTAGCCTAAAAATTGTTTAGTGTCCATGTTTTTTTATCAAAAAGTTCAGATTTTTGGAGCCTCTGAGGAATCAAATCGAGCATATTTTGTCTCTTGATTCGAAAAAAAAAAATTAAGGCCATACTATGCCCATCACTGATAAATTACCTATCTTTCATACACAGCATTTTTTCGTCGAATACAATACTGTTGGAATGATAAAACTGTAATTGTTGAACGTCAAATATAATATTTTTAATTAATTCCTCCCTTCTTTCTCTCAGAAATCATAGAGCAAGATGCTTGTCTCTGTGCACTGGTTTCTATCAATTGTTAATTTTTTACCGCACGCCCCTCTCCCAAATCACCAAAAAATTAAGATAGACGTTATCGATTTTCCATCTACTTCCTTAACCTCAGAAGAGCTTGGTGCTCCACTGCATGGATACGGCATAAAATAGTCAAAATAACCCATTACGACTCGCTAATCTGAATCATTAAAATTAAGGTGCTGAATTATAGAATTAGTACAGAACAGTGTATATTCAACCTATCATGAATGAATTCAAATCTGCCATAAATGGCAATTTACGAGTAGCTACGTATAGTCACTCCGTCTAGTGCTTATACGTTTTCCTTCAGTTTCACCATAAAAACAGCTTTACTTCTGAAGACTGCGCTCAGCAAAGAGAAATTTAAATCACTCGAATTTTTTAATTGGAAGTAAAGAAAACTTTTCCTTGAACAATAAATTGCTATTTTAATGGCAAACGTTAATTTTCTATCGGTCATAAATTACGACTTTTCCCTTTAAGTTATTCTGATTTGGAAAATTTTCAGCATTTATTGCATCTTAAATCGAAGATTTAATAATTAAATGGAGCATATTTTGTTCGTTTCTACATCGTTGCCTTATACTCTACAGTATTTATTTGCCGCCGTTTCTTTGGGCGAAGATTTTTTTTTAAACGGCGACTTCACTACATACAAGCTTTTTTGTTAACTTACAGGGTGAATGGTACGCTTAAAGGTTTATTTGTTGCGCTTCATAGCGCAAATTAAAGTACTGTTTGATAGTCTGCGATATTTTAACGTCTACTTCGTTATCCTTTTGATAGATTTTTTGCCCGCTGAAACTGATTAAAAATAATTTTCAAACTCGTTTATAGCGAAGGTTTCCTTTTGGTTGTAATTAATTTTCGTAAAATATTCCTTATTTTATTACCACTTTTAAGGTTTCGAATTAGCGTTAATTTTTATTCGAGGCGTATTCTTTCGAAGCTACGTAGGGAAATATTTATGCAAATTTTATTAGGATAATTTTATGACTAGGCTGTTATCGATATAAACTACGTGGATTATGACACTTTTAAATGAAAATATCAAGGTTGAAAATTTACGAAATTTGAAGCGACACATAATGATACGAAGTGAATTTGTTTAGTATAAAGCATCTTGTGAAAAACGACGACATAAGAATGTAGGCTATGAGTCTATGTAAAAAGCAATTAAAAACTCTTTTCAACGTTTCACCATCGTCTTAATGAAAGAAATATCTCGTTCAGGTGGAACAGAGTAAACGTGAAGTGCCCCATTAATAAGTTATACATGCAAATAGGTACTTCATTGAAAAAATAGGCGCGCCAGGGGTTTAAAAATATATTTTACCTCTGCAACGTATTCGTGACGACGTATTATTGGATGCTTTTGTTGAAACTACGATACAATTTTTAAAAGTTCCTCTCTATCATTCTTCAGCGACAAGTGGCTGCCATTTTCATTTTGTGAAATGAATCCCTCTTGAAATGCTCGACGGTTCGGATGCACACAATGTGTATATGAACGCAATACCGTTCTGCTTTTGTCGTCTATCCGTTGCTGGGCTTTGACGAAAAAAATTCTCGATTAGCCTTTTTTCGGTGTCTCATTTTTTACGCTTACTTATCCGAGGGAAAAAATTTTCAGTCATTTTTATCCCTTCGTCGAGAGTTTTCGTTGTCAAATTAAAAAGCACTTTTCGACGCGTTCGGCGAGTTTTTGAATCTTCCTTAATTACCCTAGTACCCACCTTACGTGCACGATTTCATAGCCGTTGTCTTTGGTCCGCGTTGACATTTTGAGAGCTTTCAAAATTTATAGAGTCGAATGAACGAAACAGGAAATGATTTTGTATTATTTACCAAGATTTTCAAATATTTACCCGTTCAACTTTTCATTTCTGTATCAGCTGCTGCTTTTATAATTTCAATAATGTGTTAATATTTTGCGAATTTTCAAGCTGGTATCTGACGTTACCTTCTTGAAAAGTTCATGTAAATCTATAAATCGCCGAAGCGTATTTAATGAAAAATATCTTTAAAGTACCGCCATTGTAATAGTTGGAGACAAAGAGAGAATTACGTATCGACAGATTGGCTTTATTTAAAAATCGACTAAAACCTCAAACTGGCATAAGCAGTTGAAGGATTCGAAGAAGAAGAAAAATAGATTTGAAAACTTCGCTCTTTTTAAAACGCTCAAAGGAAGTGATAAATTGTTTATATGAATACGATATTACGGAAGGAAAGTTGCAAAAGACATTTCGAACAATTTTGGTAATTTTATTAATGAACCCGTTTGCCCAGCCAAGTTTTTTTTTCGCCATATTTGCGATGAATAACTTATGATAGCGAGTTTTGACTTTTTTTTTTTTTGCTGAACTTTTAATCATTCCGTGTTCGTCGTAAAAACGAACTTCTCTTTTTTCCACGGCGTACTTTATCGCGTCTTTTTATGGTAACTCGTAAAACTTCTGGAATCGTATTTGCCCTGTGAAGGAAGTGAATAATTTAAAATAAAGAACTTTCAACTTTTAACTTTTGATTACACCAATTGACCGTGTTTTTTAGCTGAAAGTTAAAAGGTTGCTAACATTATATATTTATTCTAATCTACCTTTCGCATTCGGTCGTTTTTATTTTCGTATCCTTTAATCAGTGTTGTCGCTTTTTATATGACTATTTATTATATATTCGTTTTTTCATTTCAGGTCGTTCGCACGGTAAATCGTATTATCTCTTTAGGATCGGCACGAAATCCTCAAATGGTATGAAGATTTTCGCCGAGACCGGTAAAGACGATGATCTAAATAGTTACGGGCAGGGTGAAAACGATGTTTATGATATTTTCAACGCTCCAGCCATTCCCAGTGGATCTGGGAGAACGGAAACTCAGTTTATTGTGGATGGGAATCATTCGATGGTAATTTAACTATTTTACGAAATGTGTGGAGAAGATTGGTAAAAAAATTATCCATATATTTGGTTCCAGGTTTCGGTGGTTTCTAGAATTATACCATCACCAGACTGGTTCATTGGAGTGGACTCATTTAATTTGTGCGTCAATGGAAATTGGTTAGATAGTATCACGATCGAGGTAAGGGCCCTGGATATTTTTATTCGATGAACTAGGCAGCACAGCTCTTGGAAAATCTTCGTTTTAAATATATAAAAATACGGTTATCATAAGATATTTTATTTTACATTTATTTAAGATTATTTTATGCGAACTAGACCCTAGTAAGGGTTCACCTGCAAATTTGGTTTCCAACTCTGAAAAAATAATCTGATCACAATTTATCTAATTCGATCAAAAATATGACCGGATATGATTTAATCGAATTTAATAAGTTTTCCGATTTTCTAATCGTTGTTTTACTAGTTCAGTATGTTTTGGAAGCTAGATAACAGTTAATTTATCAGCTTAAATTGTTTGTGGTAATTATTGAAGACACTACGGATGTCAGCTATGTCTACCATCATTATTACATTTGCCTTAAGTATGAAATTTGAAAAACGAAAAATTTAAAACTGCCAGCCAATTCTTTGGAGCTGCTCAAACTTGGTGGAGCTGCCCGTTAGAATAGGCCCTGCTTCCCAAGTAAATTTAGAGGAGATTTAAAAGAAAAAATAGGTTTTTTGAGGAAACGTTGAGTCATGAAATTTCTTGAATCTCTCATTTCTCTTCACCAAATCCACCTTGAAATGTCAAATTTCATACGTGGAGTTAGTCGGGAACCAGAATATATCTTTTCAAATGATCCAAAATTTGAGGAAAGCTTGAGGAGGCTCAAATGGCTCAGATTTGATAAATGTGGACTCATATATAACTACTAGTGATGAGAAGTATGATACATGCAAATTTCATTTTCACACGTGATGTTGAAGGGAAGTGGGGAGAATTATTCAAGCAAAGGTAGAAAATATTTGATTATGGTATCAGATGATCAAGTCACGCCAATTATTTTGTTTTTCAAAATTAGTTTTTCTTGTTTATTCATTCTCTCGCCAACACAAATTGCAAGAAAATTAATTTCATGAAATATTAATTTTTTTCTGTTCTTTTGAAATATTTGCAGTCCATTTTAATAACAAAAATCCTTTCGAACTCGCTATTTCTGGTTCATCTCAAGAAGGCACTGAATTATTTTTTCTAAAACCTACGTAGTGTACACTCTCCATATTGTGTTACAATCAAATGTGGTAATTAGACTTGCCTCAGGGGGCCTTAGGGTACTGAACCCCTTCTAGAAAAATTTCCATCCTCTCAGTAAAGGCCCTCAAGAATTTGGTTAGTCACCCTGAAGTGACGGGCAGGTTAATGGTTATGGCAACAATATGCAGAATATTATTGAAAGGAGTAACTTATCAAATATTGAGCATGTTGAAATGAAATTCAGTTGAACACTAATTAAAGTGTGGTAAAGCCTGATTTATATTTAGTCAAGTCAAAATTGAAATATTTTGTCGTCGTACTCAGCATAAAGGTGATCGTTGTGTTGTAGCAAAATAATTTTTGATATTCATCATTTTATTCGTCGGAATGAAATTTCTTTCCTACTTTTTTAAAAATTAATTTCATTCAATCGAATTCTCAAAGTGAACAATGAAGCATTTGTTTGCCTATGATTCCTTGACACATAGTTTATTTTGCGATTTATTCAGTCAGTCGTGTCTAATGAGTTTTAGCTCCTTTATTCACTCCATTGTGTAAAATAAGTTGCCTAACTGACCCATGGCAGAAGTTCTGAAGTACTTTTTTCATAACAACAATAAATTCTTTACTCAAATGTTGACTATTAAGTTATCTGAATTTGAAATTGGTAGAATTCTTTCCAACAAAACTATGAGAAAATTACCACCCGATGTTTACCATACGAATGTCATAGCGAATCGACCTTGACATTTGTTACTAAAGTTTGTCCATAAATTGCCCATTTTCTGAATTCCAACCCCCATTGGTTTTCGCTGTTCGGGTGATCTTTACGCACACCTTGAAAAGTTTTAATTAAATTACAACGAAGGTCTCGTAAAAATGAAAGCATTACAGTTTCGATCATTTCAACGGTAAACCTCAGTCTAGTAATATTACACGAATCAGCACGTCACGGGGTGGCGCTGGCGTACATTTTAATTAAATAGCGTCGGTAAGTTTTAATGCTCGAATATAACACCTATACCCGTATCATATTACGCTTATGTATAATTTCCCGAAATAAAAGCTCGTTAGTATAATTTAGGCGATTAAATTTAACGTTTTGGTAACGCAGGCTGATCCAATGGATGCTGGCACAGATAACGGGTTCACATTTACAGCGCCTAATTGGCCGACTCAGCCACAAGGTGTAGTGTTCCGAATGTCCAGCAAATATCCTTCACATCCGGCTGGTTCATTCTACTATCCGCAATTGAAAAGGTTACCGCCGATTGCTACATTTCAATTCATAAAGGTAAAGTGTTATTATTCTTTTTTCAAGTTTGTTAATGGATTTCTGCTACGTTATCGTCATAGTTGTAATTATTATTTAGTCATACAATTCTCGTGTTATTAGGAAAAATAAGAAACGTTCTATCCTTATATCCAGGCTAAGGATGATCATTTTTATACTTTATTTGAACTTGAAATTAATGAAAAACTAGAGATGGACTTTTTGAATAAAATTCACGCGTACCTGAGATTATTGTTTTCATCGTTAAAAATCTTTTATCACAACAAAAAAAAACTCAGTCACTAAAATTTAAAATAAAGGAAATTAAATATATACAACACCATTTTGAAGTAATTACATGTTCTATAATTATACTTAGTCGTATTATATAGTAAATAAATTGAGTACGTCATTTCAAAAAAAGCATAAATAAAGAGATCACTTTTTTCAAAATCGCAATTGGAAGTTTGGTTATATTTTTACGATAGTTAAAAGTAGAATTGAAGAATGAGACCGGTTGTACAATGTGAACGTGAACGCTACTTCTCCCCTATCCGAAATGATAATCATAGAGTATTTATAATGACTGGTCTATGTTCTAATTGGTCATACGTCACGCCTGTAACAACCAATCAGCAAGTTGGAATGTGGTAAATTTACCTCGACTAACTCGTAAAATAAAAACACAAATCAGCTGATGATTCAAATCATAAACGAATTTTAGTCGTTCACTGGAAACTGAACGATATTATTTAGGGAGGTAGAAATGAAACTACCTACATTTTATCACATTCTAGCGTTATGATTGGTCATTACGCGCGTAACATATGACCAATTAGAACATAGACCAGTCATTATAAATACTCTATTCCAAATGTAGGTAAAGTGGTATTACTGTAATAACGGGTTGAAAATGAAAAATTATATGTCCTTTTTGAAATGACAAAAAACGCCCCCCCCTTTTCTTTAAATCATAAAAAAACGTAACTGCAGAGGTTTGAATTGGCAATATTCTTTATTTTTTAATATTACATAACTGGCGGAAGAAATGCGCGTCTTCTTGGCTTCTAATAAACGGAATTAATGAGAGCAAGTCATTGGCTTTCTTTGCTGTTATTCCTGGTTTAGCCGCGGAAATAGCTGAAAAATCGTTCTGTACTGGGAAATTTCAACGGATGATTTGAAATGGTTGGCTATTGCTGTAATACTTCTTGCTAGCAGAAAGAATTCCATTCAAATATTTGAGGCGACGACACGATCGAATCTTGAAATTTTTATTTTTTCATTGACTTTCGGGTTTTGAAATCGCGATAGCTCCGTCAATTCTGACGCTAGAGAGATGGGCGTGGTCTCATTTGAAATAGGAAGGTCTGAAGAATCCGAATTCGTATTTGCCTTAAAAAGGACATATGTCGGGTATATGCCCCTTTTGAAATGACGTAGGTACTCTAATTATTATTACTCCAACTTTCCTCGTTTTCTTATAAAATCTATTAAAAAAAAAAACTTTTTCCTTCCATTTGGGCCGGGCATCGAAAGAGTTGGCCTTGGTTTCACCTTTTCAAGTAAAACGACTCTAGCGCGCCACACCCGTGCCCGGGCCGAATTAAAACTAATATAAATATCGTAAAAAAATGTCTCTCCATTCTCCTGATACCACTGATACAGCAGTTCCAATTTCAAACTTAATCACCAGAGGTGGACTCTCATCTCTACCGGGTTCAAATAGAGTAATATAGTGAATGGTCTATCTTCTGAGTAGTGGTATGTAGGGATGGTTAATTACCGGTAATTTATTTTTAGGTAACCTACCGGTAAGTTACGGGTAATTAAAGTAATTTAAAAGTATAAAAACTTCCAAATTTCATGTGAATAAGTAGATTTTGTTGAAAAAACTTGATTTATGATTTAAAATTTCGCTTAAGAAGACCCAAAAACCAGTTTTTAAATTACGGGAGAATTTAAGAAACTTATGTAGTGGAAACTTACCGGTAAGTTACCACATTGAATTACCACCCATCTCTAGTCGTACGTCACGTGACTTCTCAGGTATTTCCAAAGAGCATAAGTAGGTGTTTCCTGCCTAGGTACAGGTAGTAGGTACTTGGTGTGGTGTAAAGAGATTACCAGTTTCCTATCAGGAAATCAGCTTCTGTAATACGACATGTCTGCTCACTAGGGTAGTTCATCATTGAGTCTCAATGCGTTACCATTTGTATTTTTTTTTCTAATAAAAATTTGTGCATTGTGTTTTTACTGTAAAAGGGACATTTATAGAGTTTACTAGCGAAAAAAATTTATGTGTATTTTTTAAGCACCCTACTGCTTACTTATGTGAATTCAAATAAGTCACAACATTTAGAAGTTATTATGAAAAAAAAAGTTACCCATCCAATACCAGTATAGGCTACTTAAATGTAAAAAACACCGAATGAACATCAATCGCTCTAATGTATTTTATAAAAACAGAATTTTTTGACGTAAATGACAAGAAAAAGTCATGCGGAAAACATAAAAACTTTATAAAACTATATGGATGTAATATCCGATCCTCCCTTTTTCGCGAAGCGTTAACGTTAGCCCGCATTTTAATACATTTCCCATCGGCGAATGTCGTCGCACACGTGGCTCGAAAGGGAAACAAAAATATCTTCAACAAAAAAAGCCCCTCTTGTTTACTTAGGACACGTTACGAATTTTATGGATTAATTTTTATTTCCATATTTCACGAATTCGCAGCGTTTGCTTTCTCCACCGCCAATTTTTGCGAATCACCATGACGAATACTATACGTATCATCAACCGAATACCTAGAATATTTCGCCCAGTATATTTGAATGCATAGGATTTTCAAACATTTGAAACATACTTGGTACGTATGAGTTGAGAATTTCGCGAACACGAAAACAGGCCATTTTAATCGTTGAAATACTTTTCCCATTTTTTTCTCTCTTTTTCTCGATGTGCGCGTTGGAAACGTGTACTGGTTAACAAAAAAAAAGTTAGCTTGCCCGACGAAATTTTTGAAAAAGTTAAAAATTCTTTTTTCTCTAAAGCGTAATTTCGTTTAAACTTTGTTTTGTTCTTTTCGAATTTAATCTTTTTGATAGGTATAAAAATGGTTGAGAAAAAAACCGTCTGTCATCCATCGTAAATGTTAATTATAAAGCCTTGATGAAGTTCGAACAAATGAATAAAATCGAAAACCTTACCACTGGTCGAAGTTTCGGTTGAAAGTTTTACAAGGGTTATAATTTTGTGGGGAAAAAATCCAATCTAATTTTTTTTTCATATTTTCAAAACACCTATAATGCTCTAAGCGAAGAAGTTTTTGTTTATGGAAAAATAGCGGGAAAAAAATTTACAGAAAATAATTTTTAAATTGGAAATAAATTCAATACAAACGGAATTATCGTTGGCGAATTGCTTGAACAAAAAGAATAACTTATTACCGAACAATTGAATCCGGTGTAGAAGGTTAAAAGAAATGTACAAATTCGACGACTCGACGTTACCCTTTGATCAATAATGTAAAAGCAATTTTATCAAATCAAAAAACGAGTACTATTAATAAAAAAAATAAAAAAAAAAAAAAAAAGACGAACGTAACGTTTCCGCACGAAGCGTCTAGCAACAACGTAAAAATAATGAAGCGCGATTTTTCATTGACAATTTCACGCAGCGACTTGTAGCTAAGTGAAATAAAAACCGAAATCCATCAAGTTTTCAATCAATGAATGCAATTTCACTTCGTTTTCTTTACATTAGCGGATTCGGCGAACACTTTTTTCTCCCCGATGCTTGACAATTTGGATTAGATTACTGGAAGCTTTACTTTATATTCTGACTTATCACATAACCGGCACCTTCTGCATGGATGCAGTCAACCGATAAATTTTAAACTTTGTTTCATTTCCACTTTATTGGCTTTTTCCGACTCATTTAACCCGAACGAAGCTCGCAATGGAATTCCATTCTCGAATCGTTTCCTTTCCGCCAATTTGAAAAGTCTTCAAGAAACAATCCGCTAATGTTAAATGACTTTAAAACGACGCCTTATTTAAATTATTTCTGCCTGCACTCACCTTCGACGCTTATACAGTTTTTACGTAATCGAAGGTTACTCGTGAATGCGAGTATCTGATCGAGATTCCAATTTAGACGCGCCAACGCGGTTTTCCAGTACCATAGTAAAGGGTAAGCGATTAAACGTTACAGATATTGTCACCAGGGGGATGTAAACGTTGGAGCTCGTAATTTCTGTTGCGAGGTCACGTTGAATAAGTTGCATAATTTATCGCCATGTATTCAACGTAGCGCTGCGTGAAGCGTGAGGCAATCGTTGGCCTAACTTATTAAGTTTATGTTTGCTCTCGAGATACGAGATGATTTCACCGAGTAATACTAAATTTATGCTATTACCCTCAATTTCACGTGTAAGCTCGGATGAAAGCTGAAATGTTTTTTTCGACTTAATTAATTGCGGAATACTTTCTACCTGAGAAGACGACGTCAAGTTGTAACTACAAAAATAATTTCTCAAAAAAAAGAAAAAGTAAATTCAACTCTTAAAATTGAAAGGAAAAGTTTTCACGTTTGTAGGAAATCATTTCCTCAGAGGACCCGCTGGTACGTGCTGCAGAATGTCAAAGATGAGCCGTAGGGTGTATAAATTGTACGAAGTATTCAGAAAAGTCAAAAAAACATATTTCGATTATATTCTTTCAGCGTGAGAGCCCATGTAGCGAGTGTATCGAAAATAAATGACTTGTGGGATTTCAATATGAATGATGAAAATATGTTCTGTGCAACCAGAAGTTAATTTTTTTAAATGACTACCTATTGCTGAACATATGTTTACTTTTTTGTACAGGTTCGCGCTTACGATTTAAGCGAAGTATTTTATAGGACGGAGGATGAGAAGAGATACGAAGTTTTTAAAATCACCGATCATCAAAAAGACAATCAAAATTCCATTACAAGTAACGAAGTCGATCAAGAAATCGAAGGCCAGAGATTAGAACAAGAAATACGATTCAAAAATGAACTAGCTAAAAACAGGTTAGTACACACCACAGAGAATCAGTTTTGTATGGGTAGGTGATAAACAGTTTGGACCTCTCTTAAACGCTCAGAACATTTTTTAATTTCATAAACCAAAAGACAGCCAACTTGAAGTGAAACACAAAGATTTCCAAGCCCTCCTTTCCCTCGGAAAAATTTCTTGTTACTCCACGTGCTCAATTTACGGTCTTTAGCGCTTAGTGAACAAAATATAGCTGATTTTACTTAGAAAAAACTTGTGAAGTAAGAGTTATCTCGTAATAAGACATCTAAATTATCATATTATACGTATTTCGTATAAGAAATAGAAAGACCAAATTAAATTACGAAACCCCATTTGAAAAAATTCTAGATGCAACTGAAAAATTTTTTAGCTGATGGTTAGGGGATTTATATCTCTAATATAAAGATAGGCAAGTCTATAATATTATAAAATTTTATGTGATTTCAAAACATTCAAAAAACGTCAAAACGCCTATTGGCTCGTAATTATTCAGTCATTATATCAAAAAGTATAATTTTCAAATGAATAAAATTAAAAATTCATTAAAAATAAATTTTCATGCTATTTTTGAATTAAACAAAAATTTACATCATTTCAGTTGGTATACATTGCGCATTGAAATTTTCCTTCAGCTTTTTGAAAAAAACGAAATTCGGCCACTATAGTACATATTTATAATTTTAATCGTCAAGAGTTTTTCAAAAATTGATTTTTTTTTTAACAGTACTTTAGAAATCACTACCACTACAACACCGAAGCCTGATCATATTTCCATAGCTAATGATGAAATACCAAATTCCATATTAAGCGATTTTTTCAACGATCTTGAGCCACATCAACATGACAGAATTAAGAAAAGAAAGAAGAAACGTGAGTTTATTAAGATCTTTGTTTATCGACATTTTTCTTTCTATTTCCAAAATTAAATACGATGAACTTTTTAGTTTGGCGAGATTGCAAAGTCAGCGATTGGGGCGAATGGAGTAATTGCAACGCATCCTGCGGCGTTGGTGAAATGCAGCGTAAACGTGAGATAATAAAACATCCAAAAGGAAAAGGTCAACCTTGTCCACCGTTAATGGAAACGAAATGGTGTAAAAGTTTCTATCGTGTAATGATAGCGTCCTTTTCAAATGGTGAAATTGCCACTCGTCCACGTTAACGATATATCATCGCTAAATCAAAGAGGAATGTGTATCGATGTCAGACCTCAATTTTCACTTCTTATCGCGTGTATGTATTGGTGTATATGTTAATTTCCTCCCTTTTTTATTTTACTCTTGAAGAAACGTTATTTGTAATAGCAACGTTATCGTAATTTGTTGTTGAATAGAATTTAATTTTTGTACATGTTGAATGTAGACTTTGTAATATTTAGATTTTTTTATTCGTGTTTCGCTGGTTTAATCGTTTTTTTTTGGAATAACAGACCTGAGAATGTTTTAAATATGTAGAATAATTAATACTTAGAAAGGCATAATACCTGTGTTACTTTACTCACTTAAAAAAATTTATGAACGTATCACGCCGTATTTTATTATTAAAAAAAAAAAAATAGAAGCTATAAACCTTGTATCAGTGACTAGTAATCTTAACAATATGGAAGCCTATTTCACAGTATGTAGCTTAAGATACCTGATGAAAGTTGTTTCGAGTATTTAACGTGATTTTTCACTCATTGTTTCTTATTTCAATGAGTATATACATACTTCTATATGTACTTCAAGCGCTATAGCATTGAGTTAAAATTGCACCATTTGCGATTATCTTATTTTAAATGTTCTGTGATTCAACTATCTTCCAGCTTTGAAAATGTAGATACGTGTTGTATTTATCAACAAATTTTGTATGTTTGAATGGATATAATTTATGTACGTATGTGTATATTTATATCCTTTTTTTTTTTTTTTTTTTTTTTTTTCTAAATAATAATAAAAATTTGTAGATAACTATAATTAACCAAAGTGTTAAAATAATAATAAATGTCTCAATTTTTCCTACCCAAGTATTATCTCATGTGTTGACTAAGTCTCTATATTATCAAATAAAATTTTGTTATAAATAAAATCAATAAACGAGCTGAAAAACCAGAAATAAAATCAAAAACCCTCATAGTATGGATGAAATTGATAGAAATAATTATTTGTACTGACTACCGAGAAAAAAATATTATGATAAGTTTTCGCAATGAAACGAAAACTGTAAGAATGATATCAGATAATATGTGTACAAGATCAGATCTAATTTTATCCAGTCTAGAGAAAATGGCTTAAAAATGTTCAAGAATTCAAATCAAGTGAACAGAATTTTTTGATGAATTTGCCAATAAGTTCAGCCATTCAGTTTTTGAACTTGGATTTTTTAAACAAAACTTGACCTTTTAATGTTTTAAAACGGAAGTATGAATTGAACTGAACTTCAAATTCGCGAATGAATAATTAAACCTGGATGCACTTCACTGATAGAAGTTTCATTTTCTCCTTCAAATTACCTTCTCTTGATCATTTTCCTCCCAATTCACGTTACCTCATCATAAAGATGCCATCATATCTAAATTTCAGTCTTCTAGTCTCTGACTATATAGTGAATTTTGAGTCGCGATAGCGGCGGAGTGGTTGAATGACACATGGCAGAAGCAAGAAGTTTCGAGTAAGCAACAGCGATAAGTTTAGTCAAATTTCAATTCATTAATAAACTTTAAATGTGACTTAAGCATAAATATTTTCGTAAATGAGGGTGAAGTGAACAAATTGAACTTCAGCTTTAAAAAAATAATTTTAATCAACTTAGTGAACTTGAGCATTCCTGATATGTTTTAACCACCGCGTACAGTATTATTAATGTGTAAGCAATTCATTAAAAATTACATTATATTTATATTATACAGTTTAATTATTGTAAAAACTTAACAAATAATTTTCTCATTCATAATCAATCATAACTTTTAAATTTCATGAAAATTGAAAATTACCCGAAATGACGCCATGACGCTTTAAAAACTTACTTAATTCGGCGCTACGCTGCGTTGCGATCGCAACGGTGATGCTATCCCTCCTACGTCGCCATCCTCGAACTTTACTCTTCTCCTCATACCTTCACCTACTCCTACTTATCACTAATAAACTGTTGTTATCTAATGTGTTCCAAATTTGAAGTAAAATTAATTTGCATTATTTTGTATATTGTTATATAATTTTTCAAACTTTGTAGCTAATATTGACTTATAACCATACTAAATATCCAACAAATCAACTCAATATCCTACATATCTATAAACCATGATATTGAATTCATAATTGATATCATCGAAGTAAGTAGAATGGGCGTTTAAACACAGAAATAAATTCTATACTTCAAGTTTTCAATCTGCTGTTATATTACTTTCGCTGTACCGTAACACATCTGACAATAAATTGAAATTGTAATACTTGAAAAAGCTACGTTCAAATGATTTATTAACGTGTTCATATGCTTTCCCCTTCCCCGGCTTTATTTATTTCATACACATACATTTCGTTGTTCATAATTTATTACCAAATCGTCCTCTCTTTGGTCGTTAATATCGATTTTGCCATATTTTCAGGTACTCGAATCGTTTGTATACCACGATTAAAATGTATTATGGAAAATATTGATTTCTCCGACATGTATTCGGCGGATAACAGCAAAAAAATCCAACGATAGCGACTGTAAGTCCCAACACAATCGTCATGAGCAAACTGAATATTCAAGCAAATCAAACTACGTTATTCTAACTGACTGTAATTTACTCTTCTCTGATTTCAAACACATCGAATACCGCACGAAATATTTAATTGTTTATGAATTCACTGTAATGCAAAAAAAATTCTTCACGTATTAAAATCGCGATTATGAAGTTTTTCGTCGCTTGTTTGAAAACAATGAAACACAACACGTTTATCAACGTGTATTCAATTTCGACCTACTTTTAACTGTTTAGAAAATGAAAGTAAACAGGTGCATTGGTAGTATTATATGTTCATGTTATTCACTTCATTACAATATGTTTACGAGTTGTATAACGAAACCAGGTCTGCCATGTATAGATTACAATACCTTTATTATGTTATAACTTAGCACTAACCAAAGTATTTTTCATTGTACAGTTAGCGACGATAATCATGAGAAACCAAGTAAGAAGGAATTGCTGATTGGTAAGCGAAAAGATAAGAAGGATAAAGGTTACGCTACACTGGAAGGAGAAAGCTCACCGGAAGAGGAAGTGGATACCAAGTAAGATGATTTTATTTTACAAATAAATATTTTCGGTAGAAAAACGACATTAGTTTTCATGCTTATGCGTTAGATCTCCGTCGAAAAATAGAAAAACGAAGTCTTTCAAGTTCCCTTCTAAAAAGGAAAAACGCGAAAAATCCAGAGAAAAGGAAAACAAAGATGCGGAGAAGAAAAAGGATACGGATAAAGATAAAGAAAAGAAAAAAGATAAAGATAAATTGAAAATAAAGCTTAGGAAGAAATCTAAAGGTGATCATAGTGCGGATATAAGCGGTGAGTGATTTCTAATATTATACTATTTCTAATCGTTGTTATTGTTGATGTTGTTGATTATTCTGAAAATATGTATTAATTCTGTAGAAGAGTTACCAATATTCGGTTGCCCGTTAGCGTTAGCGGTGCAACGAGATCCTTGTCATGATGGTATCAAAATACCACTAGTGATAAGAAATTGCATCGACTACATACAAGAACATGGTAATCTAAGAATTTCATTTTTCATCGTTTCATTTTTTGCTAAATTTTAATTTTTCATTCGACTAAATTTTTAATTAATTTTATAGGTTTGATGGCTGAAGGAGTTTATAAAGTATCTGGAGTTAAATCAAGAGTTCAATATGTTTACGGTCTTTATAATAAAAGAAAAACTGTTTATGACAGTGATTTTGACTTGACCATAGCCACTAGTTTACTGAAGCAATTTTTAAGGTATAATCATTATTTTAATTCGTGTTAGAAAGTCTATTTTTATCTTTTCATTCTGATGATAATGGGCAATGTGAAGAACGCATTCTTATTATTTTACATGAAGTTATATATTATCTTGACTTATGGTAGAAATTGGCTAGTTGTTCGTCAATTTTTATTTTTTTTAATATTTTATCACACAAATTTTTTATTTTTTATTTATTGAAATTCATAATAATCTTATAGTACTTATTTCTTTTTGTTCGAGCCTTTTATTCGCTACTTTTTTTCTTGTTAATTATTTCACATTCTCAAAGACTTATTTACGACCCTAATGGAAGAGAAACCTGCTTGCCAAAGGTAATGAAAGTAGTTCGAAAGGTTTACTTAATAGGTAGTATTCCCATTTACTGACATATCATAATGGTTAACCTTAAAAATAACAACTTCTTTCTCAAGTCTTAATATACTTACCACTTGGAATTCTCTTCATGGTCACAACCTATACTTGCTCTCATGTTTACACAACAAGCTCGAATTCTGTTCAAGGATGTAATAATATACCTGATGTTATCAAAATCATTCAGTAATGTTTGTTCATTTTTTCGACGATGTTTTTTTTAATTGTACCATGTCTCTATTATTCAATTATAAATATTCCAATTCCGAAACTCGGCATTTAGCTTTATACTCAAATACTGAAAGTGAAAAAAATGAGAAGCATTTATCACCATATTTTGTTCTCGAAATTTTGATTTTTTGCTGGGCAAGTATATTCTGATGTTAAGAGAAGTAATATTCGAGTTTTTTCCTATAAAGTGTGCTCTTTTGCGAAATTAATGAGAAGTAAAATTGCGGGTAATGAGTTTGGGAAGAGTTTTTACTTTTTTTTTTGGATTATTTCACAAAACTATGAAGTACAAGTTTTATAAGAAATAATAAAATCAATGAATATTTACACGATGAATGTTGCTATACAAAGAAATATTATAATTATAATTCAAGAACATTAAAATAATTAAAAACTAAGCTCATGAGACGATCTCTGACCCCTCATTATCATTCCCTTGACTGCACTACATTTTTGCAGCACATTTTATGAGAGTTGATGTTCGATTTGTGGGGCGATAAAGTTTTAGTATAGGGCTAAGTACTCGAGTGTATGGTGAATTACAATTTGTTTTTCAAGTTTTTTATTAATGCCATTTTTTCACCCATTTTTCAGTTTGAAAGGGGTAAGGTGAGGTGCATTAAATAATTATTATGTCGGATTGACTTTATCATACATGGATTTCTATAGTCACGAAAAAATAAAGCAGATTTTGTAATATAAAGTTTCAATATTTTCATCCAATCAGGAATCCAGTAACGTGCGCGCATGCGCAGTTGCGTTTTGTATTTTCATTTTAATGTTTCAAAATACTATTATCAATGAAGCACTTGTGTTGTTCGTCCTGTTATTTGAGTCGGTCATGTATAAAGTCAATGATATCTCGTTGTTTACTCCCATAATTGGCGAACAGCTGTTGGAGTGGGCTTACAATAAATATATAAATATTTTTGGGGTCTATTATTGAGGGTTCGAGCATGCGAAAAAATAATTCCCGCTGTATTCACGGTTCTTAATTTATATTCCTCCAAGGTATTCAATGATTCAAATTCATTACAAGTACGCAATTAGTTCACCTTGTTTTTTTATTTTTTTATTTTGTCTTTTGTTTTTGTGTTTTTTTTTCAATAATAATAATAGTAATAGTAATAATAATAATAAATGTAAATATGTAAGCGCATAACCCTACTCTAAACTTATTGGAATTTTTTCGTTTATGAATGTCAACTTCTTATTTCAAGTTACCAAATCAGAAATTTGAAACTTAGAACTTCCAAACTTTCTATTTATCTTTGAAAGAGATTATGATGAACGCAAAAAATTTCCAAGAGATGAAAAATTATCAATTCACAGTCTGAATGTTCGACAAAATTTTAAAATATTGGAATCCAAATAACAAACGTAAATAACATATAAAAATGATTAAAAAAGAAACAAGTAATTGTTTTGAATAACCGATCGCGTTTATGATTAAATTTAAAAACACAAAAGCAGAAAAGCGAATCACATTTAAAAATATGTATTAAGAATAAGTTGCAATGATCACAGTTATATCTACGCGGGCAAAAATAATGCTTCAACTTATGTACATTCTTTAAATGTTGATCAAAGTTACATTTTTCAGACAAGAACACTCTATACACCGTATTGCATCGTGGTTGAATTTAACTCGAATGTTATTTAGAAAATTCGAGAAAATTGATGATTGTTTTTAGGAACATTAATTACACACACACACCCATATACGATTTGACATGCAACAATTCTTTGAAAGATAAGAGTCGAATAATCCGTATTCTTTGAAAGAGTGAAATTAGCCATCCGCGTCTAATTTCATCTAAAAATGGAGTAGTTATTAGAAACCATAAATGTAGTAGCAATTATTTTTTCGCTTCGAACATTCATAATATGGCCCATTGCAAACTCATTTCGGTACCACTTGAAACAGCTAATGCTTAGTAGTCAAGTTAGCCTGTTCAGGTTGTTAACTGGAGTGGTTATGATTGTTCGCCATGGTAAAAATACAAGAATGAAAATAAGCAGCTCACTAAGTATTGAAAGCTTCGTAAAGTTTGAGAAGAAGTGGATTAACTTTAATCTATGTATATTTTTAGTTGAATTTTTAATTAAAAACGATAGCTATTACAGCCTACTTGATTTGGGACGGAGAGGTGGTGTGAGGGGGTGCTCGTATTTTTGAGTTTCGACATTTTTTGTAATTATATGGCAAGTGCCCAATTTTCTTATATGTATATATATTTTTTTTATGTACTTGACGCAGTGAAGTATGGATGAAAATTTACAGAAAGTTTGGTAACAGACTCTTTATGGAATATCTCAAAACTACTTTCTTTGTTTTTTCAATTCACCTCAAAATGGCAATTTACTTAAATTTCGAGAGGGCATGGTAAACTGTAAAATGACTCACAAAAAGTGGGTAAAAACCAACATATTCTGATTCTAGCCTCTTGAATGAATTTGGAGAAGAGTTATAGCAAAAAATGGCTCGTTGAGGAACTAATAAGTCATGAAATGTCTTGAATCTTCCATATCTCCCAAAAGACTTCCTATGTGAAGTTAGTCAAGTTGAGTCAAAATAGATCTAAAATAAGGAATGCCAAAATTTGAGAAACGCTTGAACAACCTCAAATGGGTCAGATTTAGTATATGTGGACTCATAGGATTATTAGTGATAAGAAGTGAAAAACAAAAGAATTTTAATTGAAGGAAATGAAAATAATAAATAAAATAATTAATGTAGGAATAAATGCTCAAATAAGTACTTTCAATTAAGTTATTTTCAATTAATACAAGGGGGCTTCGTCCCCTGTGCCGCTCCGTGGCCCCAACCCCTGGCTCGGGCCCTCCTTTCGCTCGGGCTGCTCCCTTTCCTCTTGCTGATCTGTCTCTCGCTTCGCTCGAGATAAATTCTCTTATTTAAAAAATTTTTAAAAATGAAAAAATGGAGATGTTACATAAGTAGAAATGAAGAAATTTCAATTGTATCAAGTAAAATTAAATAAATGTTGTCAAAAAATGCAAAAAGAATTAAAAATATTGATGAATAAATCCCAAAAAATGTTGGAAAAAATTTCGAAGGTTTTCGGAAAGTTTCATTAATAATTATAAAAAGTGTTATTATTAGAGCACCTCTTTCCACACAACATCTTTAGTTAGACAGCCTTTTGGTGTAATTTCCACCTTCATATTTTCGAAGCATTTGGCTCTGGATAAAGCCACGTGTAACTGGCCATGACTTAACACTGGCTCTGGTAAATAGAGGCCTACTCGATCAAGTGTTTGGCTTTGGGACTTGTTTATAGTTATGAAGAATGCCAACCAAACTGGAAATTGCCTACGTTTGAAAATAAAAAGGAACACAGTATCTGCGGGAGTTAAATCTATACGTGAGAGTGAAACTTTCTCTCCTACCTTAAGACTAGTTATTACTTTTAAATAAGTTTAAACTATTTTCATACTTTTTTCGTACAATCAGTCGCATTCTGTAACATATCTAGAGGTCAATAACAGCCATTAAAAAAAATCATGCAAATCGGTCTATTAGGAGAAACTGGCTGATTGGGGAAAGGTCTTAAACCAAAAAAAAAAATATCAGAAAATTGGAATTTTTCCGGTTTGAATGCTCTTGAAAAAGTTCCATAAAAACGTCATCAAAATCGGCTCATCAAAAGAGGCTGGCTAACTGGAGAGAGGTTTTAAGAAGATCTTTCGATACATATCTACTCGAATTTTTTGACAACCTATAAACGCAAGCTTAAAATTTTCAAACTTTTTTTTTTCAAACTTATTACGTCAGTTGATAGTAAATTGAATTATAAATATTTCCTACGCTTACTATATCAATTTAGCACTGATAGATCTTGAAATATTTCAGTTCAACCCATTGTTATAAAATGTTTTAAATGTTGAATTTATATAACTGGAAAAGAATAATAGATAGAAGGGTACAGTAAGCGGCGTTATTATTCTAAATTTCAAGCTCTTTCCATTTAGATATTAACCGACCTCATAGCTTTTTTAGTTTTTGCAATAAGTCCAAAAAACCCCCAAAAAAAGTCATAAAATTTGAATTTTTATGACCCCATAAGCCCCAAAAAATCTTTTATACTTGAGAACATATCTAGGGTTGAAAAGATGTCGATTAAAAAAAAAATCATTAAAATGGGTTCATTGGGAGAGACTGGGCTACTGTACTTGTATGTTTTCACCAAATTCTTTTAATATACCGGGTGACTACTTGATTCGAGCACCCAAGCGAAAAAATTAGCTAAAAGGTGAAAAAATTCTAAACATATATGCATTTTTGACAACCAAAGTATAAATTAAAATTTTGCATTTCATTGATAAACGCTTTTAAACATTAAATGAATATTATTTATGCCATTTATTCTTGCTAACATCATTCAAATATATAATTTATTTCTATCAGGGAAAGATTTTTGCGCTTAAGGTGCTCGAATCAAGTAGTCATCCGGTATATGATATATATGAGTATGATACATATACCGTGCGACCAACTGATCTTCGTACCCCTCAGCATCAAATTCTCATGTTGAAAAAAAAAAAAAACTTCAAATAATTTAATTTCTCTCGTTGTTTTTTGTTGAATTAAGAAATAAAAACTCATTTCATTTCATTTTCCAACATTCTGAAGATATTTTCATCAAAATTATGCACTTTATTCAACTTTCTCTAGTTCACTTGGCAACACTGATTCTTGATAAAATTGATTGAAATCAATTGACAATAAGGAAATAAAATGTATTAAATTTATTAATCTTATATATTAAAAGAATTTTGAAGAAAACCTTGGGACAGTTCGCTAGACCTTTCCCAATGGATCGATTTTGATGATTTTTTTTCAATGAGTGTCGTCCTCAAGTGTTGAAATTATTTTTTGATAATTCGTGGCCATAAAAATTCCAATTTTATGGCAATTTTTTTGGTTTTTTGGATTTATTTTAAAAACTAAAAAAGCTACGAGGTTGGTTGATATTTTAATCGACAGAGCTAAAAGTTTAGAACATTTACGCCGCTTACAGTACCTTTCTATCTCTTATAGTTTTCCAGTTATACGTATAAATTCAAATAATCAGAATGTTGAAGCTATGCCTGTTGTCCGGTGCAAAAATGAAATACTTTATGATATCAAGAGTTTAAAAATTCAACAAAAAATTCACATGCAGTAATGCTTTTTTTTTAAATTTACTTTCTTCTTACTCCTCTCCTCTCAATGCTTTGGTTATTCACTCAAATTATTAATGGTTAGGTAAATGCCCCCCCCCCCCTACCCACACTAAAAAAAATTCCTTTTATTATTTTATATACTTATAGGTAATAATACATGTTTTTATATGATTGCTTGATTAAGTCAGTAATTGGAAAGAACCGCTCAAGGTTAGTGCCTTGCGACCACATTCACCCTGTTTGCGGGGAGGATTGCATTGTAATGTTGTTGAGAAATTTGAATACGAAGAAAGGATTATTAAATGAAACAAGTTTGGTAGTGAGAAAAATTTAGGAAAAGAGCTTGCTTTTGGAAATAATAACCGAAGTGATGTTTGGTGAGAGAGTTTCCTTATCAAGAATAAAAATTGACTTGACCCATCCGATATCATTTTTCTCTTAGTCTTTAAGCGTAGGCAGTTTTGTATTCGGCTAGCGTTTTGTATGACCATGAATAAAGCCCAAGGCCATACGTTAATCAGGTCGGAATTTATTTGCCAGATTCAGTTTTTAGTCATAGGGAGCTGTACGTTCCACTGTATATAGTGAAATGTTTCGCAAGAATAAAGGTTGTGGTAAAGCCAAAGGGTCGTCAGACGGCGAATGTTATTTGTAAGGTGGTGTTATAAACTGCAGTATAGAAAATGAATATTAAAATTATATTAATAAAAAAAAAAATTTTATATTTATTTTCAAAATAATTATTGAATTTATATGTATGCCAGTTCCACCTTTACGCATGATTTTGATGATGAGAGGACGAGGAAGAGGAGGTGGTGGTTATTGCTTTCAAAATCATTTTTTTATTATAGTATTTTACGATGGACCAGAATCCAAAATGGCGAATGGTCAGAATTTGAAGTACGCTTAAGTGGCATAAAACAGTTAAAATTTGAAAAATATGGGCTTCTGTGATTCTTGTAAACAATAAGTACTACATATTTTAAGTAAACTTTTTTTGTATGTTTGGGACGAATAAGGTGGGCTTTGGGAGCCGGTTATAAATGCAGTCTATAGACTAGAAAGTATACTTGACAATATTACGTGCATAATTATGTAAACGAACCCCAATTAAAAACTCAGCTTCAGTGATGCAGCATAGCTGCCTATTTACTTATTCATTTTCTTGAAATTTTCATCTGATATGTAGATTAGAATTCAAAATTTTAATTTTAATCGAAATTAAATATTGAAATTTTCCATTTTCTAGATTATTACCCGAGCCTATATTGACTAAAGAATTGCTACCGAAATTCGAAGATGTAACATTAACTAAAGACGCTTCAGGATTGAAATTACTCATTGAACAGTTACCGGAATGTAATCAAGATTTGATGAAGTGGTTGTTCGTTCACTTAAAAAATATTTGCTCTCATGTAAGTACTTCAAAAGTTGTATGATCGAGATTTATGATTACTTTTTATCAACTTTTTTTTCTCAAGACTTGAAAAAATTATATTTTTTTTTGAATAATTTTTTTTAATTATGTAGTACAGATTTTAGTATGATTTTTTCCCTGTAAAATTACTTACCTTTAATTTCATTTTTTCAATAGGAAAAAATCAACAAAATGAACGCCTCTCTATTAGGAGCAATATTCTGTCCATTGTTGGAAATGAGTCCTCGTTTGTTCAACAGTTTTTTAGCATGGACTGATGAAATTTTCCCTGATTTTATACTCACTCGGTAACACTATACATCTAGAGTTTTTTCTTGTCTCGAAATTCTCATCTAATAGTGAATATGTTATTTCAGGTACGTACCACCGATGAGATGCGTCAGTCCAAACATGCCCACCACTTTAGAATCCGTATCGTGTGAATTAGCCAAACAAGAATCCCTTCTAGGTCAAATACATTTCGAAATGAACTCCGGCTTTATCAATAAAGAAAAAGAGGACCAACTGTGGGGTGTTCAGAGAAACATTACTCAATTAAAAGTACCTACCTCTTGCATACTTGAACAAAAACTTATACTTTCGTGGAACCAACCCATCTATTTATTTTTTGCAGCGTAAACTAAAATCGCTGGACAAAGAAATGCAACAAAAACTCAAAGCTCAGGAATCAGCAGCTTCGTTACAAGAAACCGACAAAGACGAAGAAGCTGAAACCGCTACCAACGCTTCGGACGGTAGTGTTAGCCAAGTGACGGAAAAATTAAACGAAAATACCAGAGCGGACACTACACCTAGTGTCGATGAATCCTCCGATAAACAAATTAATTACGAATCTAGTCAAGAAAACTTGAATCATGCCCCTAGCGAAGGTACTGTATCTCTTCTCCTTGGGGAACCCTTTGTTTAATCACACTTTTATTTTATTTCACAAATATTTGAGCGTCTGACGATTATTTTCAAAATCTCGATTCATCGCCTTGATAAAACCACAATGAATAATAAGATCAAATTCTTAGGTTCACATGTGAAAAGTTTAAAGTTTTGCTATCATTTCTTAATATCTTTTCTTTAGTCTTACCATTCTGTGGTTTACGGTACCAGCGATAATTTCAACTCGTTTTGTGGGTCGATATGAGGATATTTTAAAAACCCATTAAGTAAGCGTTTTGCATGTAAGTGTGGAAAATCTTTCATGTAATCATACATTAAGGGGGTTTTGAAAGCGATTATGGCCGTTATAATGGTGATTTATTGTTCTAGCGAAGTCCGATATAAATCTATTCACACGAAACAACGGCCTATTTTTACGAATATTACGTTAAGTAGTAGGAATAAAAAGCATTGATGGATCGTGAAATAGAATATTGTGAAAATTTCGACGATTTTCGTGTCTTTTTTTTTACCATTATTAACGCGTACATCATGACGTTGTTATGATAAATTTTTCATGTTAACGTGAACTTCGTATCCTTCTAATTTTATATTAACGTATAATTTAAACGTGATATTTTCGAACCCCTGCGAATAAATATTGATCCTTGTCGACGAAATTTAAAGCCACTAAAAATATATGTTTCGAATTAAAAGTCGAATTTTCCGCATATGTTTAACCATTCTCAACCTATTTTTCAATTTGATCATCCTCTTTATTCATTTCTTGAAAAAATTTACGTTGAAATTGAAGGTTTTTGTGTTCCAAATGTTATTTGAGTCGAGCAGTTGAAATTATTAGGTACAACGGGATATTTCGCCCACAAACGGTTCCATTATTTAGAATGTATTTTTCATTACCAACAATCCTGTGATATCTTGTGCAAGCTCTGTATTACCGATCCTTTGTGTATTTCAAGTTTTTGCGACTTTTCCACCTGGTTTCCTTTGAAATGAAATTAATAAGATAAAGGCACGACGTACCTGTATAACCTCGTTATTAATGGATACTAAATTTGAGTGGCAGTCTTGCTTTATCAAAGCTACAAACAAGCGAAAATGTTGTGTTTGCGAAATGTTAACATGAATTACTTGGCAGAAAAATTTTCAAATTCATTTTGAGTTACATTCGACCTTCGAGTTCGTTTCGGCAGTGATAAAATGAAAATTTATTATCAAATTTTCATTAAAGAAAATAATTAATGTGGAATTTTCAATTGAAAAATTTCTCATCATGTAATTTCCTTTGAGTTTTCATTTTTGAGTTGAAAAATTCCATGTTATATTTTTTTAAACTGAGTTTTCAATAGCTACCTGATTCGAATAAGAAAGAATAAGAACCATGAATATACCTATATCTTTACCTTCCAGACCAATTATAGTTAAATTAATTGTGTAGACCAGTAATAAAACTCTGTATCTGTCCAAATGTTGAAGATGAGGAAAACGAAAAAAGAACAAACTTTTTATGATATTTTGTGCTCGAGCTTTTGATTTTTTTTTACTAATTCAGCATACTGTGATTCTAAAAAAGCCACAGAATCCCAAGTTATTGCACTCAAAAAATTGTACAGAAAATTAGAATAGGGCCAATTACTCACTATACGAGCGCTGTTATCTGGTCTCAACGTTGATTGGTTATTTTGAATTTTCCGTGTGATAGATATGGCAGAACTAAGGACCAGGAGACACTCCCAATTTGGAGTCAAAAGGACTCTAAAATGACTCCGAAACCACAGTAACTCCGGAGTCAGAGCAGGATTGCTAAAAAACTATGGTTTTTTAAAATGAAAAACAAAAAATGTTTTTTTATTGTTTAAAAGCACATTTTTCGTTTTAAAACAAAAAACCTTCATGAAAAAAAAAACATGTTCAAAACAGGTTTCAAACTGTTTTAAATCTGTTTTTTCTCTCATGTTTAATATTCAACTGTTTTGAATTTATAATGTTTATGCTCCTCATCATAACTTCATTATTAAATAAGAAAAAATTAAGAACCATTTGAGCACTATGAGCATGGAGAACCCAAGCATTCACCATTTGTTTAATTGTCTTCAAACATCTGTCGCGAGTTGTGACCAAATTCAAATAAGTCAACTTATTCCATCCAACTTGACTTTACTGAAATAATTCCATATACCATCAAGAGGTCTCCCTACTGAAGTCATAAAAATTAAATTCAAAAATTTACATTTGTCCATCAACCTTGACGACTTTTACTTCTCATGTTCTCAAAAGTTCAAAACATTTGAAAATGTAAATTTGAAAAAAAATTTCAAAATCTAGAAGATATCAACATGTTATCAGATTATGTTTTAATAATAACTATTAATCCCAGTTAACTCACAAAATTAAAATCTATTGTTTATCTTATTCTCAATATTATCGTCTTATTATTTTGGTTTAATGATATTTTGAGAACCAAACCAAAAAAATTTGAAAATTTTTTTCGCTTCTGACTTGCGTAAATGACACAATTTAGCTCATCTATTTTGAACGGACAATATCGCACCCCTACTGCAACAACACCACATCTCAAAACACGTCAAATAACCGAAACTCAAGAAAATTGCTTTTTATTTGCTTTGTAAATAATGAAATACGAATTCAAATTCATTTTTTTTTTTCATTGATCCTTCCTAATTTTTCACGTTCTTTCCAATGGTAAAGGCAGATTTTCGCCACGCAAATTATTTTTGGTAGTTTTGTGAGATGTGGTGTTTTTGCAGTCGAAGGGTTTTTTTTTTTTGAGATGTGGTGTTGTTGCAGTAGAGGTGCGATATATCCATATAACTCTGCCTAAAAACAAGACATTGACACAAGGTTGAAACGAATCCACCTAAAATTGGATTCGAATCCGAATCCACAAATCACTGCATTTTTTTGGATTCGAATAGAATTCGAATAAATCCAACGTTTTCGTGATTCGAATCCGAGTTCGAATCCACTTGTTGGATTTGTGGATTCAAATTCACGAATCTTCGAATCCACAAATCCAGCATTTTCTCGGTGAAATGGTAAAAAAAAGAGCAAAAAATGGCTTATACCTTGTAACTACCACTGTACTAAAGTTTCAATTTTAAAGACGATTAAAATAAACTCTGAAAAAAATTAATTTTTTCCGAATGTTTAATTGCTTGTTGCTTCAGTAAGTTCAATAAGTAATAATGATTTTTACAGTTGCTGTACTCGAACTTGATCTTCGACTACCTTTACATTTTGAACTCATGCTTATACCAACAGATTCCGCGTCGTCGTTATCGTTAGGCCGGTTAAGCTCATCGTTTTTTGATGGCTGAGCCGGCTGAGGAATGAGATCAGGTTCAGGAGGTGGTGGAGGATCGTCGTTCGATTCCTCCACAAGTTTACTATAATTATCCATTTAAGAAAATTTCACCATTCAACTCAAGTAAAAATAGTAAAATAATTCGAAATTGAAAATTGAAATTTCAAAATTTTCTACATCTTATTCTCATTCCTATCCTATTCCCGCTCTCGTCTTTTTCTCTCTTTTTTTAAAATTTGACTTTCAATATAGAATTTTGTTTTCGAATATTCGAAATTTCAAATGAATGATTCGCAAAGCCAAAGATAATTTTTTTTTTTAATAATAGTAACGCCAGTAACGGAAATAAAAACGAAACAATGAACGAATCCGTCGAATCCATCAAAACGATTCGAATCTGTTTATGAATCCGAACAGTTTTTTTGGATTCGAATCATAATACGAATCCATTATCTTTTAGTGGATTCGAATCCATTTTTTGGAATACGAAAATGGATTCGAATCCTTTACAACCTTGCATTGACAAGACATGACATGAAAGATGAAACATACGTAGATACGATATGAATAATAAACTAGATCAGACAATCGTAAGGCAAAAAATACTGATAAGATTTCATCCCTCATCTCAATCCGTTTCGCTCATTGAGTAAGATTTCACTTCTCAGCTCAATCCGCTTCGCTCATTGGCTGCTTTTTTCGCCTCAGTTTTTCATGTGTATTTTAAGTGGGGTGACCAATGTAGTATAACATTTATATCTATGACTTGAAATTCGTCAAGCAGTGTAGTTTCCCTACTAAAAAACGTCGAATTGGTTCTTTTATACTTAAGACTTAGCCTATTTTTGTATCTCACCATAAACAATTAATTTTCATTATTTTAGATAGCGACGATGAAGAAAAAGCTTTGGAATACGAAAGCGAAGAGCTGATAAATTTGGTTAAAACGTTGCAAGAAGAAATAAAAACTGAGCGTTTAAAAATAAATCAACTGAAAGCCGAACTGAGCGCAGCTAAAGTCGATACTGGTGTTAGGTAAATACTTGGAAAATGCTTAAAAAATAAAATAAACTTTGAAAATACAAACTACTAATTCTTTTCGCAGCGAATACTTATCCAGTTTACCGGACGTGTTATGTAAAGAAGACAATAATCGCGAGGCGGTTCGTGAATATAATAGATTACAGGTATAACTCGAAACAGCTGTATTATCATTTCTATGTGAAGGAAGGAAGTGCCTGGTGATCTAAGTTTTCAATTTGTGTTTACAGATTCAGCAGAAAAATTTACTGCGAACTATTATGGAAGAGAGGGAAACGATAATCGATCTTAAAGTACAAATTTCAATGGCTCAGTATAAATATAAGCAAGCGAACCTACATTAATTATCGCGGCTGAATATGGTCGTTGAGGCAAACGATTAATAATAAAATAATAAGCTCGAAACGAAAAGGGTATATTAAGATGGTTTAGCTGCTAATCGCTGGCTTTGTGGTTGAGTCGATACGGATTGATACGGATTACGGATAATTTTAAATCATAGTGTCTACGCTGGGCGTACATTATTAATTGGTTATTTGGCGTACATGATGTCAGCTGTTGAAAATACGTCAGACAACGTTAACGGGTGAACGTCTACGTTGCTATCGTTACCATGAAATTTACAAACGCCGAATTTTGAAACGCGCGAAATTGCTCATAAATAAAAATTAATTACATTCCTTTATTTTATTTATTTTTTGTTCTACAATACTTAATTATCATTCGTTGGCGACGTTGTACGTGATCACGTTTATATTGCGGGTAATGTGAACGATTGCGGTGAACTAAGCACTTCAAACGATTATCGAATGCCTGTTGCTCTTCTTATCCGGTGTATACGGTTCGCGTTCTTCGGCAGGCGCGCACATGGCTGAGTAATCGATGGGAAAGCAATCCGGCCGATCGCCACATTTACCAAATAACCATTGACCCGGACCATTTGGGTTCTTACCGAATAACCAGTTGGCGAAGCATAATTCGTATATAGGATACTTCAATTTGAAATCACCATTCTGTAATATTTCGCAAATTACTTATTCACTCATTTAGCCCGCAATATCGTTATTTTTCGACTTTTAAATTTTTGTCTAATCGTGTAGTTCCTAATACGCATTATCATCGGCGTGTTGTATTTATATTAAAGCCATATAAATGTAGCAAAGCTTCGTTTATGTTATTAAGCTCAATAATTTTTTTTTTTGTTGTAAAATATATACTTTTGTAAACATTGTTTTCTAACTTTAATTTCTGTTCGACCTAAAATTCAGAATGAACTTCATCGAATTTAATTCCCATACGAAAACGGCGGAATGAAAAACCGTCATTTTTTTTACAAACTGTGAAACCTCAGGAGAAAATACCCTCCATCATTTCCCAATTTTTTGTTGTTTTTTTATTCCCACCATGTTGTAAAATAACGCCTTTTATACGTCGTGAAAAACCTACTAGAAAAAAAGTTTTCAAATTCGTTCGCGAATTCAGAGACTTACCGCCGTTAACGAGTTGTACATTTCAGTTAACTCTTCTTCTTCTAATTCATGGTAACCAATTATAGAATAGTAAAATGTCTTCAGTTCTTCTTTGCTTAAAACACCACTACCTGACGAATAAACCATGAGTTTATTAAGGTAAAATGCAAAGCGTCGATATTATTAATTCATTTTAAGAACACCCAAAAGTCAATACTGTCGCCAGAGTGCTGTTAAGCGAATCCGTTCTTTATTATTAATTACTCGGCGAAAAATAAATTCTACTTGTTGAGTAAATGATGTACGACTATCGGTGTTCTAACGTTACCTACACGTGTATGTTATTTAATTCCTGGATTTTTGATAATTATGACTTATTATTTTACAGCAGCCGCGGAAGCTGGAGTAGCGAGGATAATACTCCAACTCCTTCAAATAATTTCCGGAAGTAAATAGGTAATATAGTTTCTACCCACCGGAGCCGGATTAATCAGCCGGGACATCGAGAAATTTCCTGTGGGTTCCATAGATTTGGAGGTCCCATAACCTCTGTAGGAAGATAGCTCCTACGTAGAATTAGAATAATTTAAATGAAAAAAAAATGATTTTTTGAAGGAATAAACATAATATCATTTCTTTGAATTCAGCGTTTAGTAAGGTTATGACAAGACCTTCTATCGAACGAATGTCCATTTGACCTGAGCTTTTTTGTTTTATTTCTAAATTAATTAATTTTGCAAGCATCAAGTAAAAATTCAAATACTAGCATGGATAATTAAAATGATATTATTTTTGAGTGTAGACTAAAAGGAGTAAGAAACTTAATGAAATGTTGAAAATGTTTTGAGTAGTTTACTAGTTTTAATATTTTTCACCCTGATATTCATGAATAAATTGATGGAAAAATTGAATAAAATTTGAAGAATGGAAGGAAATCAAAAAAAATAAATTGTGGAAAAATACAAAGGAATACTCAAGTTATTTTCATCTCTTAAAGCCTGGTAATTCTTTCTTTTTTTTCTTAAAATTTGTGTCTTTCAAATTCTTGGAAAATTAAAAAAAAAATGGATTTTTTTAAAATTATTTGCATTTCCTAAAATGTTAAAAAAGAATTTACAGTTCTTGATTTCTAATTTACAACACCAAAGTACGCAACGAAGTGGTGAGGTGAATAATCTTTTTATTAATTCAAAAATTGCAATATTGAGCGTATTACTAAATGCCTTTTACAATTTTTTACTCATGAATAGCTATTAGCTATCCCAAAAATTCCTCATGTTCACGCTATACTATGTACATACGTTAAAAAATTTCAAGTTCATTTTTTTACCCATAAGAAGTATGAACCTCTTTAAAATAAATCCCATCCTCTTCTCACCAACTGTTCAAGAAATTGATGGAATAAGCAACTACGAAACTGGGTAACTTTTTTTCCTTCATTCCCTGGTATCCATTCTTCCATCAATGTGGACCTCTCACCCCCACACCCGTTTTTTTCTGTTCTGAAATTATTAATACTGCTTATCCATAGCCAGTCAACGTAAACAAAATTCATTTTTTAGTACTTTAGAAATATTTTGGTGTTTTATTTCCTGATGTACTACTTGGTAGCTCTATGTCAGAAGAAATACCTAGCATGCAGTATGGGGAGGGAAGAGAAAATTGATGGCAAATTTTGATTTAGCACGAAAGAAAAAACGTATACATATATACTTCATTTTTTTAATGTTTATTTCTTGAATACATTAAATGGCAGCCGGCAGGAAGGGCGTATAAGAGTGCATAGCGAAAAAAAAAAAAAACAGGCGCCCTTATATCAATTTATTTGGGGAGAAAATTTTCTTGTTACGCCCCTAGTAATAATTTCATAATAAATTATAATAGTTTAAAAATATTTAAATTAAATTTTTTTATAGCTTTAATTAATTCTTTAATTTTAATTTCCATTCATCATGCTATAATAATTTAAAACTTCAATTGAGTATGTGAATAAAATAAGTACCAGTTAGGATGCAAAATCTCTAGGAAATGAAAGTGCATGATTAATTTTGATTTTACGACTGTACTCTCGTTAGTTTGGAAATTGTTTCTATTTTCTATTGTTTGTTTTTTTTGTTTGTTTTTTTTTGAATACAATAAGATCATAAAAATTGATATTTCATCATTGTATATAAAATGAAATACAACTTTCGATTATGTTCTCTCCACCCTCTCCTTCTCATCACCCAGAAAAATCATCACAGAAAGCGTTGTCTCCATGCACAAGATATTGATTTCTCATTTTCCATCGTTCCCTCTCCAGAAAAAAAAACTTCCGCTGCCACTGTTATTCTATCATCTACTTTTTTTTAAGCGATAATATAAACAAAATTCATTCACCACTTTTATTTATTACAAGGAAAAGTACTTTTGGTAACTGTTGCAGCCAAAATGGAAGGTCTTTCATGCCTGAAACTCCGCACAATAAAGTACTCCACGTCCTTAACCAGTCTTCTAATTCGATATAACCAGCTATTGGACATCCTGCGAAGGCATGCGTATCTGCTGAGTAATTTTTATTTTAGATTCGATTAAATAATAAATTAATCTATATCGATGGAAAGTTTACCAACGGTGAACACACTAGTTGAAAGATAAACAAAGTACTGCTTCGTTTCGTACTTACCTCTCGCTGTATTGCTGATAAATGTGTTAATGAACTCTTGTTGAACTTGTTTCAGTAAAGAAAATTCAGTACCACTGTGGGACCAATCGGCGAAGTGTCTCAATTTCTAAAAAATGAACAAAATAAATACGAAGAATAATTTTAAAATATATTACATGAAAAATGTTTCAAGTGTGATTGTAACTTGATAAATCGAAACTTAAGAACTGACCTCGGATAAATAATCGAAATCATGTATAGAAATCATATCGTCTCGATCTAAGTCCAATAAATAGGAAAAAAAATGAGAAAATTTTTCTTTCTGAATATCTGAAAGATCTATGGGTTTGGTATTTTCTACTTCATCGCTGAAAGACGATCTTCTAACCCAAGTAGCTGAAAAGTTCAAATTAATGTAAAATACGAAGGACAGAAAAAATCAAACGTAGAGATACGAAAATATTAATATTTTTTCGACGAAAAAAAAAAGAAAAAACGTTAGGTATTACTTAAAATATTGAAAAGAAAATAGATTATAAAAAACCTGCTAAATTTTGGAAAATATCTAAAATCGCCTCCTTTGTGTTTTCGTCGTCGTTCATTTTTCATAGAATAAAACTTTTAAAAATCTTCTTTGTCCTTTGATGTTTTAGAAAACTTTTTCGCTACGTAAACTAATCAATAATACTTAAATTAAAACGTGATTTACAACTAAAAATTTTATAACATAAAATCAACTGATATTGGTAGGTAACTCGTCATCAATTTTAGAGAGCAAAACTGTACATTTCATAACCAGTTAATAGTTGATATTACTTTCATAGTAAAAATAAATAAAACATGATCCCCACGAAAAACAAAATAAACGAAAAAAAAAAAAATGAAGAAAAACTCGACATTAATTAAAACGAAGATGAGACTTACTCCATATATGAACACTCCATCCGTGCTGACTGGTATTTGACATTTTAGCTTTAGTATCTTGTTGTACGACGGTTAACTCGGCCGGCGCAGAGTAATCTTGTCCTTTCCACGAGAGCGTTCTCTTCAACAATTCTCTCGTTTTGTCTTTCGTTTTATCACACGCCGTCCTCCATGTGGTGAAAAATTTTCGGGCAGATTTGTCAGCCTCATCGGCAGTGTCGGATCGAACGCTAAAACTAGCATTACGATGATGTTTATGATGAATGCTAAAATTGCTTCGTGGTGATGGTGGCTCGCTCATGTTGCTATTATAAAAAAAAAAATATCGTATGGGTAAAGGTAGTCATTAACGACGGTTTATTTTCAGGAAACTCTCGGTCGAATAACGTAAATTATTAATGTAAAGTTAACATTTTCCTTAGATACATGTTTCTCGACTCGTATTATAATTTCGTGACAAAAATCGATTAATTCACACATATGACAAAATCACTTTGTTGATTTTGGTGTGTGGAGGAGGGGGAGGGGGAATATTTTGAACAACACGTCTATTATGGTAATACTTGAATTGACGAGCGAAGGTCTTCGTATTGTTCGATTCCTGTGTGCAGTAAATTGTTAGGTAGTTCGTATTCCATCGAATTACGTGTCAAATTACTATGAAAAAATGATGAATAAATAAATTGTTTGAAAAAATAAAATAAAATAATAAAAGACTACTTTTTAGGTTATCATTCATCCCTTCCAAAAATAGCTTAGTTCTTCATTAAAAACTCAGCTAATTAATTTATTGGTACCTAACTACCTACATCTAATATCGGTATTTTCATGCACTGGTGTGAGTTATCCAATATCCATTATTTTGCGAGTCGGAGTTAGAAAATTTCTATTAAAGTAACTGGTCCGCTTTCTAATTGGTTGTACATCATATGCAAAACAACAAATATAAGGCTAGAACGTGATAAAATCTGGGTAATTTCATTTCTACCTTCCTAAATAATAATATCGTTTAGTTTTCAGTGAACGACTGAAATTCGTCTGTGATTTGGATCATCAGCTGATTCATGTTGTTACATTTAAGTCATTTTACTAGTAAGTAGAGGTGATTTACTACTTTCCAAGTTGTTGATTGGTTGTTACACGCGTGACATACGATCAATAAGGCTAAAATGCGATAAAAATCAGGGTATTTCATTTCTACCTTCTTAAATAATAGATATACTTAGTTCAGTTTTCATTGAAGATAAACTGAATGAATGAAATTGGTTTGTGATTTGAATGATCATATTTTTCATGTTTTGTAAGAGGAAGTAATTTCCCACAAGCGGACCAGTTAGGTAAGTATAATATTACTGTACAAAATTATGGGAAAAATGTAAGATGTTGGTTCTTTGAATCTCATCAAAAACTTTGTTTATACCTATCTAAAATGCATTGCTAATTGGTGATTTTCATCATTAAATGCTGTTTCTATGCAGGAATTATTAAAATTTTAATTTTTAAAATAATTTTTTCGAGCAGTTCTATTTTTTACAACTAGATTTTTTTCAAACTGTCATTAGGTATATTTCTTAATTTTTCAACTACATTTCAATTTCAAAATTTTATAATACCGGTAACATGAAATTTCAATTAATTTGATGGAAAAGTAGAAAAAGAATTATTAAAAAAAAAATAATAATAATTAGGTAGATAATGCTTCATTTTTGTATGATAATAATTGCATGTTTTCATTAAAAAAATCATTTTTTTCAACTAACCCCTCCCATGAAGTTTTACAAATATACCTATCTTATAACGAAATCGTATAATTTCGTTGTACTAATGGAAGTCGCTTAAAACTATTAAAATAAGACCTTTGAATCGAGATTTTTACACTTTTTAGCTGTTTTACGTCTTTGAAAAACTTTTATGGTCACTTATTTCGAAAATTGTAAATTTTTCGTAATTCTTGCATAGAATTAAATATTTTGTTAGTTGTACGATTGATTTTTCATACTTCTTGAAACTCTTCCATTATTAGTTTCCCTTGTATCACTGAAAGCTGAAATATCCAGCACCAATCATCCTATTTTTTTTCAGGTTCAGTGATACCCGAAACTCAACATTTTTATATTACCATATTAGTTATGATTATTTATCAGATATTTGTTGCGGGTACTCAGTATGACCAGTGTCCACTCTGCCTGTAAACTTTTCCAGCTTTGTCAAGACTTCCTAAAGTTTTCCATGGTCTGCTTAGTGGCTGAATACAGTATTTTCCAAATATCATTGACTTTCATCGTAATATCACAAATACCTACAATTTTGCCATTACATGAAACTTTATCAACTACATCGAATTTTTTAAGATTTACCTATCTACATGAATCAGAGTTCCTTGAATTCCTTACTCAAACCTATTAAAATTAAATTACACGATCTACAATTTCATCATCATTTAAAATTACTAAATTTTTTATCAAAAATTGAACTTAACCTAGGTATCCTTATATGCCTAAATACATGGAGAGCTGCATGTAGTTCATCCTCGTTCGATTTTGAGAATAAAAATTTGCACTTAGGCGTAGGAACGGGCCAAAATAATATTAAAGAAAAATTCTCATACATTTTCTAATTGATGAATGAGTAGACTTAGCGTGTTTGTAATAGGTACTAACTTATGAAAATTCAAATTTTATGTTTTCATTGTATAGATTATTGATAAAAAATGAAAAATAGTTTGACGCTGTTCTAAACCATTTAATAAATACATATGTGATTTTACCAAACTAGCACCTTTATCGATTTTTTTTTTTTTGCAAAATCTTTCATTATAACAATGCAGGTACAAGCTAGATAAGTACTTTGAAACCCAACATATCTTTCAAATTCTTGAATTACTAATGAGAGCACTAGCAACAATAAAGAAGAAGAGAGAAAAAATTCCACATACCTGATTTCAAATCTCTTCTACCTTGAATTTTCGAAATTTATAGCCTACCGAATAGTTATTTTAATGTACAATAGGTGAACCCGAAATATTTTTGTTTCGCTAACGAGTACACCGAGGTACCCCATAACGCGAAGGCAACCCTTACTTCAACCAGGTCCGAATAAAAAAAAAAGTACAAAGAAAAATAACAACGATATTATTTACAGAAACCTATGGCGAACGAGTACGTAAATAAAAAATATTGCAGAAATGAAAACTTCACTATTACGATTCGAACGCATATACGCGCAATATGTGGTCGAATTTCAGCGCGGTAAGCTAGACATTTCCATCAAAAAACACTAAGAACGAGATATATTTTCTATTAAAGGAATGCTACAATTTTATAATACACAAAACCGTTATTGTACATAGAAAACTTGGAGCTTTCGCGAAATAAACAAAAGATAATAATACACGCTGTGTACCTGTCACGCGAGAACTTAACCCCAGTTTATACATGACCGGCTTATTTCTTTGGTGTCCCAACACGCTACTAAGTGATTCTAAAACCACGGATTATGCCCATTTCATCGCTTATTGAAGGGTGGAAAGTGAACCTTTTCTGGCATAAAAATATGGAAAAATTATCGCTCGAAATTTCTGTTTCAACTAATTATTTATTTATTGCTATTTCATTTTGTAGGCGTCATTTGTGCTACGATCGTCTACCTATATCATGGCTTATGCATGGATAATATTTTTTAATGCCCGAGCACATTTTGAAACGTTTACATTTCACAATAACATATCCTTTTGTCTACGCATTGCAAAAGTTCAGAGTGAGCAGCGGATAATTAGTGTTCTTCCACAATGATATTGGCCACACAAAGGGGTTAATTAATTACACTATATAACAAATTTTCATTTGTTAAAAAATGTATGAGTTTCTTTACATTAGAATAAATACATAATCATACGTACATGAATATTAAAATTAGCGAAATTACGACATAAAATATAAATAAATAACAAGTCCATTTTTCAACTAGCGTGTTGGGCCATATGTCCATCTTTGACCACCTCACTTTTTCGCATTGAATTAAAAATAAATGAGTCAAATAAATGGATTGATTTTTTTTTTGGAATCTGGCAACACTTCATAAGGCAACATATAGCATCATTTGTGAATTCAGCACGTAGGGGTGTATTTTTATGCGAACAGCAAGTCTGGAGGAGTAATGAAAAAACGCTTATAACTCGCTTAGATTTTCACTTTTTTTAAATCCGATTGCGGATTTGGATTCAGCGTGAAAATCCGCTCCAGATGCACTATTGAAGTTTTCTCCAGCAGCAAGTTTAAGGGAGTAATGAAAAAACGCTTATAACTCGCTTAGATTTTCACTTTTTTTAAATCCGATTGCGGATTTGGATTCAGCGTGAAAATCCGCTCCAGATGCACTATTGAAGTTTTCTCCAGCAGCAAGTTGGAGTAATGAAAAAACGCTTATAACTCGCTTAGATTTTCACTTTTTTTAAATCCGATTGCGGATTTGGATTCAGCGTGAAAATCCGCTCCAGATGCACTATTGAAGTTTTCTCCAGCAGCAAGTCTGGAGGAGTAATGAAAAAACGCTTATAACTCGCTTAGATTTTCACTTTTTTTAAATCCGATTGCGGATTTGGATTCAGCGTGAAAATCCGCTCCAGATGCACTATTGAAGTTTTCTCCAGCAGCAAGTTAAGGAGTAATGAAAAAACGCTTATAACTCGCTTAGATTTTCACTTTTTTTAAATCCGATTGCGGATTTGGATTCAGCGTGAAAATCCGCTCCAGATGCACTATTGAAGTTTTCTCCAGCAGCAAGTTAAGGAGTAATGAAAAAACGCTTATAACTCGCTTAGATTTTCACTTTTTTTAAATCCGATTGCGGATTTGGATTCAGCGTGAAAATCCGCTCCAGATGCACTATTGAAGTTTTCTCCAGCAGCAAGTTAAGGAGTAATGAAAAAACGCTTATAACTCGCTTAGATTTTCACTTTTTTTAAATCCGATTGCGGATTTGGATTCAGCGTGAAAATCCGCTCCAGATGCACTATTGAAGTTTTCTCCAGCAGCAAGTTAAGGAGTAATGAAAAAACGCTTATAACTCGCTTAGATTTTCACTTTTTTTAAATCCGATTGCGGATTTGGATTCAGCGTGAAAATCCGCTCCAGATGCACTATTGAAGTTTTCTCCAGCAGCAAGTTAAGGAGTAATGAAAAAACGCTTATAACTCGCTTAGATTTTCACTTTTTTTAAATCCGATTGCGGATTTGGATTCAGCGTGAAAATCCGCTCCAGATGCACTATTGAAGTTTTCTCCAGCAGCAAGATTAAGGGAGTAATGAAAAAACGCTTATAACTCGCTTAGATTTTCACTTTTTTTAAATCCGATTGCGGATTTGGATTCAGCGTGAAAATCCGCTCCAGATGCACTATTGAAGTTTTCTCCAGCAGCAAGTTAAGGAGTAATGAAAAAACGCTTATAACTCGCTTAGATTTTCACTTTTTTTAAATCCGATTGCGGATTTGGATTCAGCGTGAAAATCCGCTCCAGATGCACTATTGAAGTTTTCTCCAGCAGCAAGTCTGGAGGAGTAATGAAAAAACGCTTATAACTCGCTTAGATTTTCACTTTTTTTAAATCCGATTGCGGATTTGGATTCAGCGTGAAAATCCGCTCCAGATGCACTATTGAAGTTTTCTCCAGCAGCAAGTTAAGGAGTAATGAAAAAACGCTTATAACTCGCTTAGATTTTCACTTTTTTTAAATCCGATTGCGGATTTGGATTCAGCGTGAAAATCCGCTCCAGATGCACTATTGAAGTTTTCTCCAGCAGCAAGTTAGGAGTAATGAAAAAACGCTTATAACTCGCTTAGATTTTCACTTTTTTTAAATCCGATTGCGGATTTGGATTCAGCGTGAAAATCCGCTCCAGATGCACTATTGAAGTTTTCTCCAGCAGCAAGATTAAGGGAGTAATGAAAAAACGCTTATAACTCGCTTAGATTTTCACTTTTTTTAAATCCGATTGCGGATTTGGATTCAGCGTGAAAATCCGCTCCAGATGCACTATTGAAGTTTTCTCCAGCAGCAAGTCTGGAGGAGTAATGAAAAAACGCTTATAACTCGCTTAGATTTTCACTTTTTTTAAATCCGATTGCGGATTTGGATTCAGCGTGAAAATCCGCTCCAGATGCACTATTGAAGTTTTCTCCAGCAGCAAGTCTGGAGGAGTAATGAAAAAACGCTTATAACTCGCTTAGATTTTCACTTTTTTTAAATCCGATTGCGGATTTGGATTCAGCGTGAAAATCCGCTCCAGATGCACTATTGAAGTTTTCTCCAGCAGCAAGTTAAGGAGTAATGAAAAAACGCTTATAACTCGCTTAGATTTTCACTTTTTTTAAATCCGATTGCGGATTTGGATTCAGCGTGAAAATCCGCTCCAGATGCACTATTGAAGTTTTCTCCAGCAGCAAGTTAAGGAGTAATGAAAAAACGCTTATAACTCGCTTAGATTTTCACTTTTTTTAAATCCGATTGCGGATTTGGATTCAGCGTGAAAATCCGCTCCAGATGCACTATTGAAGTTTTCTCCAGCAGCAAGTTAAGGAGTAATGAAAAAACGCTTATAACTCGCTTAGATTTTCACTTTTTTTAAATCCGATTGCGGATTTGGATTCAGCGTGAAAATCCGCTCCAGATGCACTATTGAAGTTTTCTCCAGCAGCAAGTTAAGGAGTAATGAAAAAACGCTTATAACTCGCTTAGATTTTCACTTTTTTTAAATCCGATTGCGGATTTGGATTCAGCGTGAAAATCCGCTCCAGATGCACTATTGAAGTTTTCTCCAGCAGCAAGTTAAGGAGTAATGAAAAAACGCTTATAACTCGCTTAGATTTTCACTTTTTTTAAATCCGATTGCGGATTTGGATTCAGCGTGAAAATCCGCTCCAGATGCACTATTGAAGTTTTCTCCAGCAGCAAGATTAAGGAGTAATGAAAAAACGCTTATAACTCGCTTAGATTTTCACTTTTTTTAAATCCGATTGCGGATTTGGATTCAGCGTGAAAATCCGCTCCAGATGCACTATTGAAGTTTTCTCCAGCAGCAAGTTAAGGAGTAATGAAAAAACGCTTATAACTCGCTTAGATTTTCACTTTTTTTAAATCCGATTGCGGATTTGGATTCAGCGTGAAAATCCGCTCCAGATGCACTATTGAAGTTTTCTCCAGCAGCAAGCTTAAGGGAGTAATGAAAAAACGCTTATAACTCGCTTAGATTTTCACTTTTTTTAAATCCGATTGCGGATTTGGATTCAGCGTGAAAATCCGCTCCAGATGCACTATTGAAGTTTTCTCCAGCAGCAAGTTAAGGGAGTAATGAAAAAACGCTTATAACTCGCTTAGATTTTCACTTTTTTTAAATCCGATTGCGGATTTGGATTCAGCGTGAAAATCCGCTCCAGATGCACTATTGAAGTTTTCTCCAGCAGCAAGATTAAGGGAGTAATGAAAAAACGCTTATAACTCGCTTAGATTTTCACTTTTTTTAAATCCGATTGCGGATTTGGATTCAGCGTGAAAATCCGCTCCAGATGCACTATTGAAGTTTTCTCCAGCAGCAAGATTAAGGGAGTAATGAAAAAACGCTTATAACTCGCTTAGATTTTCACTTTTTTTAAATCCGATTGCGGATTTGGATTCAGCGTGAAAATCCGCTCCAGATGCACTATTGAAGTTTTCTCCAGCAGCAAGTCTGGAGGAGTAATGAAAAAACGCTTATAACTCGCTTAGATTTTCACTTTTTTTAAATCCGATTGCGGATTTGGATTCAGCGTGAAAATCCGCTCCAGATGCACTATTGAAGTTTTCTCCAGCAGCAAGTCTGGAGGAGTAATGAAAAAACGCTTATAACTCGCTTAGATTTTCACTTTTTTTAAATCCGATTGCGGATTTGGATTCAGCGTGAAAATCCGCTCCAGATGCACTATTGAAGTTTTCTCCAGCAGCAAGTCTGGAGGAGTAATGAAAAAACGCTTATAACTCGCTTAGATTTTCACTTTTTTTAAATCCGATTGCGGATTTGGATTCAGCGTGAAAATCCGCTCCAGATGCACTATTGAAGTTTTCTCCAGCAGCAAGTTAAGGAGTAATGAAAAAACGCTTATAACTCGCTTAGATTTTCACTTTTTTTAAATCCGATTGCGGATTTGGATTCAGCGTGAAAATCCGCTCCAGATGCACTATTGAAGTTTTCTCCAGCAGCAAGTTAAGGAGTAATGAAAAAACGCTTATAACTCGCTTAGATTTTCACTTTTTTTAAATCCGATTGCGGATTTGGATTCAGCGTGAAAATCCGCTCCAGATGCACTATTGAAGTTTTCTCCAGCAGCAAGTTAAGGAGTAATGAAAAAACGCTTATAACTCGCTTAGATTTTCACTTTTTTTAAATCCGATTGCGGATTTGGATTCAGCGTGAAAATCCGCTCCAGATGCACTATTGAAGTTTTCTCCAGCAGCAAGTTAAGGAGTAATGAAAAAACGCTTATAACTCGCTTAGATTTTCACTTTTTTTAAATCCGATTGCGGATTTGGATTCAGCGTGAAAATCCGCTCCAGATGCACTATTGAAGTTTTCTCCAGCAGCAAGTTAAGGAGTAATGAAAAAACGCTTATAACTCGCTTAGATTTTCACTTTTTTTAAATCCGATTGCGGATTTGGATTCAGCGTGAAAATCCGCTCCAGATGCACTATTGAAGTTTTCTCCAGCAGCAAGTTAAGGAGTAATGAAAAAACGCTTATAACTCGCTTAGATTTTCACTTTTTTTAAATCCGATTGCGGATTTGGATTCAGCGTGAAAATCCGCTCCAGATGCACTATTGAAGTTTTCTCCAGCAGCAAGTTAAGGAGTAATGAAAAAACGCTTATAACTCGCTTAGATTTTCACTTTTTTTAAATCCGATTGCGGATTTGGATTCAGCGTGAAAATCCGCTCCAGATGCACTATTGAAGTTTTCTCCAGCAGCAAGTTAAGGAGTAATGAAAAAACGCTTATAACTCGCTTAGATTTTCACTTTTTTTAAATCCGATTGCGGATTTGGATTCAGCGTGAAAATCCGCTCCAGATGCACTATTGAAGTTTTCTCCAGCAGCAAGTTAAGGAGTAATGAAAAAACGCTTATAACTCGCTTAGATTTTCACTTTTTTTAAATCCGATTGCGGATTTGGATTCAGCGTGAAAATCCGCTCCAGATGCACTATTGAAGTTTTCTCCAGCAGCAAGATTAAGGGAGTAATGAAAAAACGCTTATAACTCGCTTAGATTTTCACTTTTTTTAAATCCGATTGCGGATTTGGATTCAGCGTGAAAATCCGCTCCAGATGCACTATTGAAGTTTTCTCCAGCAGCAAGATTAAGGGAGTAATGAAAAAACGCTTATAACTCGCTTAGATTTTCACTTTTTTTAAATCCGATTGCGGATTTGGATTCAGCGTGAAAATCCGCTCCAGATGCACTATTGAAGTTTTCTCCAGCAGCAAGATTAAGGGAGTAATGAAAAAACGCTTATAACTCGCTTAGATTTTCACTTTTTTTAAATCCGATTGCGGATTTGGATTCAGCGTGAAAATCCGCTCCAGATGCACTATTGAAGTTTTCTCCAGCAGCAAGATTAAGGGAGTAATGAAAAAACGCTTATAACTCGCTTAGATTTTCACTTTTTTTAAATCCGATTGCGGATTTGGATTCAGCGTGAAAATCCGCTCCAGATGCACTATTGAAGTTTTCTCCAGCAGCAAGTTAAGGAGTAATGAAAAAACGCTTATAACTCGCTTAGATTTTCACTTTTTTTAAATCCGATTGCGGATTTGGATTCAGCGTGAAAATCCGCTCCAGATGCACTATTGAAGTTTTCTCCAGCAGCAAGTTAAGGAGTAATGAAAAAACGCTTATAACTCGCTTAGATTTTCACTTTTTTTAAATCCGATTGCGGATTTGGATTCAGCGTGAAAATCCGCTCCAGATGCACTATTGAAGTTTTCTCCAGCAGCAAGTTAAGGAGTAATGAAAAAACGCTTATAACTCGCTTAGATTTTCACTTTTTTTAAATCCGATTGCGGATTTGGATTCAGCGTGAAAATCCGCTCCAGATGCACTATTGAAGTTTTCTCCAGCAGCAAGAGGAGTAATGAAAAAACGCTTATAACTCGCTTAGATTTTCACTTTTTTTAAATCCGATTGCGGATTTGGATTCAGCGTGAAAATCCGCTCCAGATGCACTATTGAAGTTTTCTCCAGCAGCAAGTTAAGGAGTAATGAAAAAACGCTTATAACTCGCTTAGATTTTCACTTTTTTTAAATCCGATTGCGGATTTGGATTCAGCGTGAAAATCCGCTCCAGATGCACTATTGAAGTTTTCTCCAGCAGCAAGTTAAGGAGTAATGAAAAAACGCTTATAACTCGCTTAGATTTTCACTTTTTTTAAATCCGATTGCGGATTTGGATTCAGCGTGAAAATCCGCTCCAGATGCACTATTGAAGTTTTCTCCAGCAGCAAGTTAAGGAGTAATGAAAAAACGCTTATAACTCGCTTAGATTTTCACTTTTTTTAAATCCGATTGCGGATTTGGATTCAGCGTGAAAATCCGCTCCAGATGCACTATTGAAGTTTTCTCCAGCAGCAAGTTAAGGAGTAATGAAAAAACGCTTATAACTCGCTTAGATTTTCACTTTTTTTAAATCCGATTGCGGATTTGGATTCAGCGTGAAAATCCGCTCCAGATGCACTATTGAAGTTTTCTCCAGCAGCAAGTTAAGGAGTAATGAAAAAACGCTTATAACTCGCTTAGATTTTCACTTTTTTTAAATCCGATTGCGGATTTGGATTCAGCGTGAAAATCCGCTCCAGATGCACTATTGAAGTTTTCTCCAGCAGCAAGTTAAGGAGTAATGAAAAAACGCTTATAACTCGCTTAGATTTTCACTTTTTTTAAATCCGATTGCGGATTTGGATTCAGCGTGAAAATCCGCTCCAGATGCACTATTGAAGTTTTCTCCAGCAGCAAGTTAAGGAGTAATGAAAAAACGCTTATAACTCGCTTAGATTTTCACTTTTTTTAAATCCGATTGCGGATTTGGATTCAGCGTGAAAATCCGCTCCAGATGCACTATTGAAGTTTTCTCCAGCAGCAAGTTAAGGAGTAATGAAAAAACGCTTATAACTCGCTTAGATTTTCACTTTTTTTAAATCCGATTGCGGATTTGGATTCAGCGTGAAAATCCGCTCCAGATGCACTATTGAAGTTTTCTCCAGCAGCAAGTTAAGGAGTAATGAAAAAACGCTTATAACTCGCTTAGATTTTCACTTTTTTTAAATCCGATTGCGGATTTGGATTCAGCGTGAAAATCCGCTCCAGATGCACTATTGAAGTTTTCTCCAGCAGCAAGTTAAGGAGTAATGAAAAAACGCTTATAACTCGCTTAGATTTTCACTTTTTTTAAATCCGATTGCGGATTTGGATTCAGCGTGAAAATCCGCTCCAGATGCACTATTGAAGTTTTCTCCAGCAGCAAGTTTAGGAGTAATGAAAAAACGCTTATAACTCGCTTAGATTTTCACTTTTTTTAAATCCGATTGCGGATTTGGATTCAGCGTGAAAATCCGCTCCAGATGCACTATTGAAGTTTTCTCCAGCAGCAAGTTAAGGAGTAATGAAAAAACGCTTATAACTCGCTTAGATTTTCACTTTTTTTAAATCCGATTGCGGATTTGGATTCAGCGTGAAAATCCGCTCCAGATGCACTATTGAAGTTTTCTCCAGCAGCAAGTTGGGAGTAATGAAAAAACGCTTATAACTCGCTTAGATTTTCACTTTTTTTAAATCCGATTGCGGATTTGGATTCAGCGTGAAAATCCGCTCCAGATGCACTATTGAAGTTTTCTCCAGCAGCAAGTTAAGGAGTAATGAAAAAACGCTTATAACTCGCTTAGATTTTCACTTTTTTTAAATCCGATTGCGGATTTGGATTCAGCGTGAAAATCCGCTCCAGATGCACTATTGAAGTTTTCTCCAGCAGCAAGTTAAGGGGAGTAATGAAAAAACGCTTATAACTCGCTTAGATTTTCACTTTTTTTAAATCCGATTGCGGATTTGGATTCAGCGTGAAAATCCGCTCCAGATGCACTATTGAAGTTTTCTCCAGCAGCAAGTTAAGGAGTAATGAAAAAACGCTTATAACTCGCTTAGATTTTCACTTTTTTTAAATCCGATTGCGGATTTGGATTCAGCGTGAAAATCCGCTCCAGATGCACTATTGAAGTTTTCTCCAGCAGCAAGTTAAGGAGTAATGAAAAAACGCTTATAACTCGCTTAGATTTTCACTTTTTTTAAATCCGATTGCGGATTTGGATTCAGCGTGAAAATCCGCTCCAGATGCACTATTGAAGTTTTCTCCAGCAGCAAGTTAAGGAGTAATGAAAAAACGCTTATAACTCGCTTAGATTTTCACTTTTTTTAAATCCGATTGCGGATTTGGATTCAGCGTGAAAATCCGCTCCAGATGCACTATTGAAGTTTTCTCCAGCAGCAAGATTAAGGGAGTAATGAAAAAACGCTTATAACTCGCTTAGATTTTCACTTTTTTTAAATCCGATTGCGGATTTGGATTCAGCGTGAAAATCCGCTCCAGATGCACTATTGAAGTTTTCTCCAGCAGCAAGTTAGGAGTAATGAAAAAACGCTTATAACTCGCTTAGATTTTCACTTTTTTTAAATCCGATTGCGGATTTGGATTCAGCGTGAAAATCCGCTCCAGATGCACTATTGAAGTTTTCTCCAGCAGCAAGTCTGGAGGAGTAATGAAAAAACGCTTATAACTCGCTTAGATTTTCACTTTTTTTAAATCCGATTGCGGATTTGGATTCAGCGTGAAAATCCGCTCCAGATGCACTATTGAAGTTTTCTCCAGCAGCAAGTTAAGGAGTAATGAAAAAACGCTTATAACTCGCTTAGATTTTCACTTTTTTTAAATCCGATTGCGGATTTGGATTCAGCGTGAAAATCCGCTCCAGATGCACTATTGAAGTTTTCTCCAGCAGCAAGTTAAGGAGTAATGAAAAAACGCTTATAACTCGCTTAGATTTTCACTTTTTTTAAATCCGATTGCGGATTTGGATTCAGCGTGAAAATCCGCTCCAGATGCACTATTGAAGTTTTCTCCAGCAGCAAGATTAAGGGAGTAATGAAAAAACGCTTATAACTCGCTTAGATTTTCACTTTTTTTAAATCCGATTGCGGATTTGGATTCAGCGTGAAAATCCGCTCCAGATGCACTATTGAAGTTTTCTCCAGCAGCAAGTTAAGGAGTAATGAAAAAACGCTTATAACTCGCTTAGATTTTCACTTTTTTTAAATCCGATTGCGGATTTGGATTCAGCGTGAAAATCCGCTCCAGATGCACTATTGAAGTTTTCTCCAGCAGCAAGTCTGGAGGAGTAATGAAAAAACGCTTATAACTCGCTTAGATTTTCACTTTTTTTAAATCCGATTGCGGATTTGGATTCAGCGTGAAAATCCGCTCCAGATGCACTATTGAAGTTTTCTCCAGCAGCAAGTTGGAGTAATGAAAAAACGCTTATAACTCGCTTAGATTTTCACTTTTTTTAAATCCGATTGCGGATTTGGATTCAGCGTGAAAATCCGCTCCAGATGCACTATTGAAGTTTTCTCCAGCAGCAAGTTAAGGAGTAATGAAAAAACGCTTATAACTCGCTTAGATTTTCACTTTTTTTAAATCCGATTGCGGATTTGGATTCAGCGTGAAAATCCGCTCCAGATGCACTATTGAAGTTTTCTCCAGCAGCAAGTTAAGGAGTAATGAAAAAACGCTTATAACTCGCTTAGATTTTCACTTTTTTTAAATCCGATTGCGGATTTGGATTCAGCGTGAAAATCCGCTCCAGATGCACTATTGAAGTTTTCTCCAGCAGCAAGTTAAGGAGTAATGAAAAAACGCTTATAACTCGCTTAGATTTTCACTTTTTTTAAATCCGATTGCGGATTTGGATTCAGCGTGAAAATCCGCTCCAGATGCACTATTGAAGTTTTCTCCAGCAGCAAGTTAAGGAGTAATGAAAAAACGCTTATAACTCGCTTAGATTTTCACTTTTTTTAAATCCGATTGCGGATTTGGATTCAGCGTGAAAATCCGCTCCAGATGCACTATTGAAGTTTTCTCCAGCAGCAAGTTAAGGAGTAATGAAAAAACGCTTATAACTCGCTTAGATTTTCACTTTTTTTAAATCCGATTGCGGATTTGGATTCAGCGTGAAAATCCGCTCCAGATGCACTATTGAAGTTTTCTCCAGCAGCAAGTTAAGGAGTAATGAAAAAACGCTTATAACTCGCTTAGATTTTCACTTTTTTTAAATCCGATTGCGGATTTGGATTCAGCGTGAAAATCCGCTCCAGATGCACTATTGAAGTTTTCTCCAGCAGCAAGTTAAGGAGTAATGAAAAAACGCTTATAACTCGCTTAGATTTTCACTTTTTTTAAATCCGATTGCGGATTTGGATTCAGCGTGAAAATCCGCTCCAGATGCACTATTGAAGTTTTCTCCAGCAGCAAGATTAAGGGAGTAATGAAAAAACGCTTATAACTCGCTTAGATTTTCACTTTTTTTAAATCCGATTGCGGATTTGGATTCAGCGTGAAAATCCGCTCCAGATGCACTATTGAAGTTTTCTCCAGCAGCAAGATTAAGGGAGTAATGAAAAAACGCTTATAACTCGCTTAGATTTTCACTTTTTTTAAATCCGATTGCGGATTTGGATTCAGCGTGAAAATCCGCTCCAGATGCACTATTGAAGTTTTCTCCAGCAGCAAGTCTGGAGGAGTAATGAAAAAACGCTTATAACTCGCTTAGATTTTCACTTTTTTTAAATCCGATTGCGGATTTGGATTCAGCGTGAAAATCCGCTCCAGATGCACTATTGAAGTTTTCTCCAGCAGCAAGTCTGGAGGAGTAATGAAAAAACGCTTATAACTCGCTTAGATTTTCACTTTTTTTAAATCCGATTGCGGATTTGGATTCAGCGTGAAAATCCGCTCCAGATGCACTATTGAAGTTTTCTCCAGCAGCAAGTCTGGAGGAGTAATGAAAAAACGCTTATAACTCGCTTAGATTTTCACTTTTTTTAAATCCGATTGCGGATTTGGATTCAGCGTGAAAATCCGCTCCAGATGCACTATTGAAGTTTTCTCCAGCAGCAAGTTAAGGGAGTAATGAAAAAACGCTTATAACTCGCTTAGATTTTCACTTTTTTTAAATCCGATTGCGGATTTGGATTCAGCGTGAAAATCCGCTCCAGATGCACTATTGAAGTTTTCTCCAGCAGCAAGTCTGGAGGAGTAATGAAAAAACGCTTATAACTCGCTTAGATTTTCACTTTTTTTAAATCCGATTGCGGATTTGGATTCAGCGTGAAAATCCGCTCCAGATGCACTATTGAAGTTTTCTCCAGCAGCAAGTCTGGAGGAGTAATGAAAAAACGCTTATAACTCGCTTAGATTTTCACTTTTTTTAAATCCGATTGCGGATTTGGATTCAGCGTGAAAATCCGCTAAACTCCGGAAAAAATACGCTAAGCCCAACAAAGAACGCTAAATTACACTAAATAATGTTGGATTTTTTTACTCTAATTAGCGTATATTAGCGTTTTTTACGGATTTGACCGTATTTTCTAGCATTATTTAGGGTAATTTAGCGTTTTTTTTCCATGCATACCGTATTTTTTCAGGAGTTTAGCGGATTTTTTTACTGTAATTGGCGTATATTAGCGTTTTTTACGGATTTGACCGTATTTTCTTGCATTATTTAGCGTAATTTAGCGTTTTTTCACATGTATACCGAATTTTTTCCGGAGTTTAGCGGATGTTTTTACTGTAATATAGCGTATATTGGCGTTTTTTATGGATTTTACCATATTTTCTTACACTATTTAGCGGTAATTTATCTTTTTTTGTAGGGCTTAGCGTGTTTTTTTTTCGGAGTTTAGCTGTTTTTTTCACAGTATTTAGCGTAATTTAGCGTTTTTTGCAGGGTTTAGCGTATTTTATCTGGAGTTTAGCTAATTTTTTCGCGGTATTTAACACTAATTAGCGGGAAAACACCAAATTACGCTAAGTACTGTGAAAAAATCAGCTAAACTCCGAAGAAATTATGCTAATTAATGTAGTTGCATACCCTACTACACACAGGTGCAATATCAGTTAGATCTGCATCTAGCACTTGATGAGGTTCCCACGTAAGGTTAGTAGTATCACCAAATAAATTCTTCGACCATATACTATGGACTGCTAATGTTCGTACAGAAACGAACACCAAAGTGAAGCAAACAATAACAACATTATAGATGCGTTCGCGCATGCGTAGTGATATTTCAGGAATGAAAATGACAATTTCCAATGATATGAATGTTAAATCAACATCAACTACTAATTTTATTTAATTAATAACACTCAATAATTAAAATTACATTAAAGAAAGCATATTAATAATTATTTCAGTGAATCATGATTGTATAAGTTGATAAGGAAACTGAAACTACGCATGCGTCAGCGCATCTAACTACTGTTGTTGTTGGATTCAGTTTCTACTATTTGAATTAGCAGTCCTAGGGTTGCGTAATATTTGATATCCAATATTTGTAACGAAATATTCGCAAACACATCAACATTCGGTTACTATCCGAATATAGTTCATGAAAAAAACGCTAACTGCGAAATTAAATTTTATGCTTTACAAAACAAAAATAAGTGATCAAAAGCCAAGAAAAACAAAACAAAATAAATAATTTGATTAATTGTCGTGATTGTATCATGTGCTAATTTGTTAGCGATCCTAGGTTTTTTTGATGAAACTATATTTGGATATTAACCGGCAAATACCTGACAAATATGATATTTATTCGAGTGATATTCGGTTACAGGCAAATATTAAACAACCCTAAGCAGTCCATAGTATATGGTCGAAGAATAAATTACTATTTAATATTCACATAACTATAAATTTAGAGAACAATAAAATTTTTAACTATCCTCTCTAGCTTTCTAAATCAATAATAAAACTTTCAGTCCATGTAGTTGCAATACATATATTTTTCGATATATACACATACATCAAAAATTCTCAATAGGGAGGTAACTATACAAAACATCATACCTCAGGATAGGTACAATTTTTAACACAACAAAAAACAAAAAACTACGAAATAACTGAAACAAAGGATTTAGCAAGAAACAATTCAATCAACGTTATGGAGTTATTTATCCAGCTCTGCAATTTTCAGCGTATCCCTTTCTTCCCAAAAAGATGAATCTACCTGGCGAGGGCCTTCGTTAGTCTTAGACAGCCTTCCCTCTTTCACCATAAATACTTCCATTTGTTCTTTTCTCCTATTCCTGAAATATAAGTAATTCAAACCAGTATAATTAATTCATTCAAAGGAAGCAAAATTCAAAACAATTATTTACTTGAAATAGTCTGATCCAAACCAAAGGCCAAAACATGAGATCACGATGATAATACCAAGGTATTTGACGAATCGCCATCTCAATGAGAACAAATCAGTTTCTATCTCCATTTCTTGTATCCTTCGACCATAATATGAGTTAAAATATGTGGGGTCATCAGGTCTTCGGCCAAAATATTCTCCGTATTTCATTTCTTTCATTCTGATCATTGAAATTTAAAATTTCCATTGAATCATACAATAATATAAATCGTTTTGTAGCAAATATTAGTATATCGACCTTTCATTTTGTTTTCTAATCCATTCATCGCGTTTCGAAAAATCAGGATCGGCATATGGTCGTTTAGAAGCATAAATTGGTCTTCGATTACCACTCCTCAAATCATATTTTCTTTTAGTTGCTGTGTTACCAAGTACTTGATACGCCTCTTGCAACTTAATGAATCTATCATGACAAGTTGGATCGTTCGGATGTAAATCTGGATGATTCTGGAGTTTTATAATAATAGAAACATCACTGCAGATCAACTACCAATTGGAAAATTCATTCAAACGTTTAAATTACCTCTTTGGAGAGTTTGAAATACGCTTTCTTTATTTCTTCTGCAGAAGCACTAGGAGACACTTTCAAAATTTCGTAATAATTTGTAAATAAGTATCTGAAACAAGTACGACTTCCCATATCATTTCAAAATTACGATGATGAAATATTTTTCATTGCATGTACAAAATGGCTATCCTTAGCGGCATATGTATTGTTACGATATAACCATAACTAGAGCTAATCTATGATGAACACATTGACAGTTCATGGATTCCACAATCTGAAGATTTCTGGATTCTTACTTACTTTGAGCAACTGAGAGTCCTTGAAAAAGTCAACGAAGTGTTAGGAAACACAGGAGAGATTATATTCAACAAACATTTTGACATTCTTTACATGCTCTTTTCAACGGGTATACAGAAAATTTTGGGATGGTAAATGGTATTGAGGTAATATAATGTAGTGTAGAAATACACATTTGAAGATGAATATAAGCCCGCAAATACAAAACCAAGTTACGGAAAACACTTGAATCTGAGAGTTGCACAAGTACTTGTGTATCCGGATATAAACCGGGTACTTTTTCGCATATTTTTGTATCCGAGTATGCGGATAAAACCGGGTATAGTTTTTCAAAGAAATACTAGGAGCGTTATATGATTGTATTCTCGACAATTTGAATTTATCGACCAATATTCAATACTAGAAGGCACTGCTGGGCGCGTTCAGGTTTTTTTTGAACGGCGTTCGTTCCCGTTCAATGAAATTCTCAAATTTGACGTTCACGTTCCGTTCCGTTCACTGGCCAAAAAATTCCGTTCCGTTCAGCGTTCCGTTCAATTATTTCCAAAATTTCACACGTTCCGTTCCCGTTCACATTCATGAACGCTTCGTGAAAAGACGATTATATTGAACCAAATTGAAATTCTTCAAAACATCTGCTTTTCACTTTTACTAAACGCAATTTAACATTAAAATAACGAATAATTAACAGTCAGCCAATTACGCCACGAGAAGTACACCGAATGAATAGTGATAGTGAATACCACGACACAAAACTTGAGAAAGACGAAGTGAAGAAATAGAAAATTGAGAAAAAAACTAAAAAGGGTAAAAAGACAAGTTTTTTCTTGAACGATAAATGAACGGCGTTTAAAATTTACGTTCAAGAAAATAAAACGTTCCGTTCCGTTCCGTTCCAACTTTTATATTTATCCTTCCCGTTCCGTTCATCGTTCGTTCAATTGATAAGAGAATCTCACCCGTTCCGTTCGAACGCGCGTTCCTGAACGCGAACGCGCCCAGCAGTGCTAGAAGGGTATGTTTTAATAAATTTGCTTCGACCATATTGTACTATGGACTGCTAATGTTCGTACAGAAACGAACACCAAAGTGAAGCAAACAATAACAACATTATAGATGCGTTCGCGCATGCGTAGTGATATTTCAGGAATGAAAATGACAATTTCCAATGATATGAATGTTAAATCAACATCAACTACTAATTTTATTTAATTAATAACACTCAATAATTAAAATTACATTAAAGAAAGCATATTAATAATTATTTCAGTGAATCATGATCAGTGTTGTAGGAACGAACATAGGTCTGTTCCTGTTCCTGTTCTCGTTCCTGAAAAGACCCAGTCATTTGATCCTGTTCCTGACTCGTTCTTATTCTCAATGTTTCAACTGTTCTCGTTCCGTTCTTTGTTCTTTTAATTCTTTACAATGTTGTTCTTGTTCGTTCTGTTCTCGTTCTTCAATTTTTTCTTTTGTTCTTTCTTTCTTTATTCATTTATTTCCTTCTTTATTTCTTTCTTTTTTTTCTTTCTTTTTTTTGATAACGTGTTTACAGTTAATGTTGTTGTTGAAATTGAAAATCAATTAATTGAAGCTAATAATTTAAAAAAAAAATACTTATATCAGTATATGTAACACTTGCTCGCTTTCAAGTATAAGTTTCTTATTTTCTCTTTCCCCTCGTGATATATATTAATTTCATGACAAATCATCAAATTTCAAAAGAACGAAGAACAACCCAAAATTACATCCGTTCTTGTTTTTGTTATCTTTCCTCACCATTTTATATTAGTTGGTTCTCGTTTCGTTCCTTGATCTTTCAGTTTGAAAACATTCTGTTCTCGTTCTGTTCTTTGTTCTTCAGATATATCACTTTTATGTTCTCGTTCTTGGTTCTGTTCCTCAGGAACAATGAAAATTCTCCGTTCTTATTGTTCTTCGTTCTCGTTCTTTGGTTTGTTCCTACAACACTGATCATGATTGTATAAGTTGATAAGGAAACTGAAACTACCCATGCGTCAGCGCATCTAACTACTGTTGTTGTTGGATTCAGTTTCTACTATTTGAATTAGCAGTCCATAGTATATGGTCGAAGTAAATTTGAATAATACCCAGCGAAAGAGCATGAAAATCTCTTTTTAATGACATCAACCTAAAAAAAATCAGGAGGGGACGTGTTGAAAATTGGAAAGAAAAGAAAACCCGAAACCATAACCCGTAACCCGAAAAATAATTTCCGTTTAATCATAACCCATAACTACCCGATCCGTGATAAAATAGTAACCGTAGTCCGTAACCCGAACCCATAACCCGAAAAATAAAAAAGCATAAACCTAACCCGTAACCATAACCCGAAAAGAAAAGAAACCTGTTCGGGTTAACGTCTCTGAATTAAAGATGTAAAAGAACAATTCGAGCTTGTTGTAAAGGGTTTACAACACTACGCTAGTTGGCTAGTTCGGCTAGTTACAAGCAGCTTGTAAAAAAGGAGCTTGTACGCTTGTAAAAAAGCCTTGTGAAAACCCCGTTATAAGAACGCGTTCTTAGGCGTGTACGACTCAATTTTCACGTTCACGTTCGTTTTCACATTTTTTCAATGCGAACGCCGTTCATTCACGTTCATGAAAAGGGTAGGCCATTCAGTTCACGTTCATGAACGTAAACGTCATGAACTGAACGTCTGGCCAACTCTGAATTTTATGCCAAGTAATACATTGCTGTACTATGCTCATTAGTGCGAATTTTTCTTATCACTAAAATGCGTGCTAAAACACGCGTGCTAATTTTTCCGTCGTGAAAAATACGTGAAAGTGAAATGACATAAAAACACCGCGCTCTTAAAGATTTAATTTTCTTTAACATGGCGGTTGTTTTGAGAAGATTTGTGAACGGGGGAATACCTTTCATGAAAACTAATATTGCAAAAGGTCCTGTTGTTACCACTTTTTATACTATAGGCGTTCCAAAATATCAAACTTTCTCCGTCAACTTATGCTGTTACTTTTCCAAAACTCACATTTATAAAAAACGAACAATTCTACCTGGTAATCAGAAACACCTATTTCAATACGACATTTACCCATTATTAATAAGCGTTACTTAACAGTGTTAATTTTCTCCTGATTTCAGCTTTAGACAGTCGTGAAATCGGCTACTTTAGTTTTAAGAATTCAAATAATTTCAGTAATGATTTACCAGTACGAAGCACAGTCAGATGCTACTGTAGTGATAAAGCAACTGAACCAGAGAAACCCCCGTCGTTACTTCAACGGTTCAAACAGATGTATAAAGATTATTGGTACGTGCTGATACCGGTGCATTTTGTAACTTCTGCATTTTGGTTTTCATCATTTTATTATTTAGCCAAAAGGTAAGTCGGCTAGAAAAGTTGTAAATTTACAATTATTATCCCGAATTAATCCATGGTATCATGTACCCAGTGGCGTCGATGTGGCCGGTTTACTTGAATCTGTTGGTGCTGGCGAAAACTTAGTTGAAAAATTAAGAAATGGCAAATCAACAATGGGATACTTGGCTATTGCTTACGCCCTGTATAAAATTGCAACACCTATTCGATACACAGTTACTCTAGGTAATTTGAAATCTTTCATTTCATGTGCTCTTTAATACAAAAAGTAAAACGTTTTCATAAATCCTTACATTGTGTTACAGGTGGAACAACTATTTCTATCAAATATCTTGTGGCTTGGGGCTACATTAAGCCGATACCACCGAAAGAAAAGATCAAATCTATTATAACGGAGCAAAAAGATGTTATAATGTCGAAAAAGGATCACTTCCATGAAATGTATCAAAAAGAAAAGAAAATTTTCACCCAAGATAAATATGGCTTTTACAAACGTTTGTTGCCTAAAGTGGTAAAGAAAGAAGAAAAAGATAAAGATCCTCCGAAAAGTGAGAAAAAAATGGAGAAAAGGTAACGTAATTATTGTGCAAAGTATTTAATTTTTGTATTTGAGTAAATTGTTTTTAGTTCATTTTTAAAAAATTTGTTAATCATTACTTGTTAAGAAATTATTGAAATAGTTTTTTTTAATTAAAAAAATTATTATTAATTCAATGTATGTTGATGTTATATTGGAACAAAAAAGTCTAGTTGTTCAATTAAGAGTCAGATTTCATAAATGAATTAGGGTGTGAATAAATAAGTCATCTAAAATTTATGACAGTAGAAAATGAATCATCAAAATAATTTTACATTATACTTACACTGCTGTCTGGTAGCTATTTGGTGTTTTATTCGAACAACGCTAAAATATATCTTTTAGGCGCTGTTTCCAAGGCTAAATTTTAATACGCTAGCTGGAATTTGAATGAAAATACTCTTGAGTCGTCTGAACATGAATCGTGGTTTTAACCATCAGTGAACTAACCTCATGTCGGAAATTTATCGTTTCCGAACTTAATTCTGGGAATCAGAATTAATTCTTAAGGCGGTGCTTCGGAAAATACGTAGGTAAATGTGATAAAATTGATTTTAAAATAAAGAAATGAAAAAATTGGAAAAATAAATGCTTAATCTGTTGAAACGAAGTCGCTAAAATAATATATTATAATTTTAAATCATTTAGTTGCGTTACTTTTAAGAAAAATACTGCAAATGAAAATTATATCCTATTTTCATTTGCAGTATTTTTCTCAAAAGTAACGCAACTAAATGATTTAAAATTATAATATATTATTTTAGAGACTTCGTTTCAACAGATTAAGCATTTATTTTTCCAATTTTTTCATTTCTTTATTTTAAAATCAATTTTATCACATTTACCTACTTATTTTCCGAAGCACCGCCTTAAATAAAAAACAATTCATCTTATCATAGGATTCTTATTCTTAATTTGTGTATGTCGCACTTGTGATATAGCGTTCTTTAAGAACAGCTGGTTGCTGTTTAAACGCACCTTAAACTACCTTCATTTTACCTCATTTTATCACTTCTCCTTTCGAATTGTCATTACGATAAAAAACAAAAAACTACGAATAAATTTTACGATGACTACATTAAATGAAAACGAAGAGGAGCAGTTGCTCGACGAAATGGATACCATGGCGATTACAGTGAGTCTTTTAATACGATATACTTTCAATATTTGGCCTTTTTTCTTCTCGTTTCTCAATCTCTCATCTCTCTGACAAATTCGTATCCTTTTTTCTTCTTTGGTTTTCTCTTCTATCTCGTCACCTTCTCAACACCTAATCGTTCAAATAACGTAAGCGTTCTTTAAATCGCGCCATCTTATGCGCGAATATTACTCTTAAATTATGAGCCATGTCTTAGCCTAATTGTAGTAAAATTTCTTGACGAGATGTAGTTTTGATTCTTAAATGGACCCAGCAACATTCCTAGAGTAAAAGATGAAATTATTTTTGCGCCCTTTGCAATACCCCTTTTTTTCATCACCTCACCTAAATGGAAATAGAAAATTGAAGAAAAAATCTTGTATAAGAATTTTTCATACCTTTGAACTACAGACTACAGGTTAACCAGTTTTCAACTCATTTTATCAGGGAATGATTGAGGAAAAAGAGCTGAAACATTGTTATCATATAATTGCTGATAGCGAATAAACTGAATATCCTTACATTATTCAAAAAAATAACATTCAATTTCTCGAGTACGCAATTCCATTCTAATCTTGAAATAATTGAACAAAAATTAAAATTTCATCTTGTTCAACAGAAGCCCCTCGTACGCAACTACTTTATGAACAATATGTCAATTTTTAATTTTTTTCGGATTTTTGAAATGAAGTAGGCTCAAAAGTAAGATGTACCTAAAATTCGTGTTCAAAATTTGGCACAGGACTTATTTGGGAAACATTTGAATTTTTCCATTTGAACGTAAAACCGTACATTGGAATGGAAAGAAAATGACTCAAAAAGTTTTATATTTTTGAGAAAAGCCAAAATAATAACTTCAAAGGACTGTTCCATCGTCCTATACTGCCGCATGTAGTTAGAAGAACATCTTATCTGACATTTTGAAAGTTTTGAGATGAATGCAAAATAGGGCGTTTTAAACTCGTAAAAGCATGGGAGAAGGTAGATAGAATAGAACAAAATTATTAGCTGTATTTCTACGGTTCTGTTGTAAATAGGACTCAAAAATTTAAAAAAAAAAAAGTGAAAATTCAGATAAGATGTTTTAACTATGGGCAGCAGTATAGAACCAAAGGTTATAAATATTTGAATGAATTTTCTTTAATTTTTTCTCTATAATATGTTCAATTATGAAATACATCAATTTTTTTTTTTTTGGTGTTAGCACAACAAAGAAAGGAAGCTTTAGAGTCATGAATATGCTTCCACTATTGAAGTATCGATATGAGTTACGGTTACCTCATATATTTATAACTTTAGGATCCTTTACATGATTTCATCATTTTTGTTGCATTTACTTGATTTATATTTTTCTTGAATTAATAAATTTGTAAAAAAAGTGGAAATGTCACCTGTTCTTTCAGAAAATTTGAATATGCAGAAATGGCGTATAGTTCTAGCTCTTCACAAATCCCTACCGTCACATTTTCTACCAACTTTGTTATTGATATTAAAAAAAATACAAATCAAGTAAGTAACAGAAATAATGAAATTTGCGAGTGATAAAAAGTCTACTTATAAGTCTATAGAAATTTTCTATCAATTAAACATTCAATTAATCGAATTGTTACGAACACATTAATTATTGTATCATTGAAAACCATTCATATTTTGGAGAAGGCACCTTTTTCCTTCGATGAAGTTCTCTTTTTTTCATTTTTTCAGAATTAATATTAAAATTTTTCTATGCTTTTTCCTGGAAGCAGCTTGAATTCCTTCTTCAATAACACGATGGAGATGTCAACTTTTCCAGATGATATGAAGAAATAGAAAATAAGGCGTTGGAGATAACTGAAAAGTAAAATAATACGGAGATTTTTTGAACTTCGTTAAATTAAAATACTAATAAAATTAATTTCCACAACATACAACACAATCGTAAAAAGATTGAAAATAGATAAAAGCAACATGAAAATTTAGCTTTTACTCATATCTGAGTAATCAAAAATAGCTAAATATAGAAAACAAAATTACCATTTTTAAAACTGTTATTTGTTTATTGGACTAATTTTTTTTGTTAGCGTCATCTTTTTCCGTCATCTTATCGTTGTTTCGAAAAGGGAAATTTTTTTCTCTCTTCCATACAGAGCAAAGTTTTATCGTAAATAAATTTTCCTCATATGAGAAGCAGGGGAGCCTTCAATAGGGTCATCTACTGATTTTCGTCGTTTTGATTTTAATATTCAAAGATTGACATTAATAGTTGACTACGTGCTTATTACGCAAATTGTCAAATAATCGAGAAATGTATTATCATATCAAACGATAGAGAAGAAATTTTCGTGGTCTAATACTCAGACTGTCATATAATCGATGTTGTACTGTATCCGTGTTTTTTAAATTAAAATATCAATCAATAAATATTAGATTTTTCATGTTTTCAATTATTGCGAACTTATTTGAACCGATGATACCTTCAGAGTGAAAAATTTATTAAGCTAATTTTAAGGAGAAAATGATGCCAGTTTTCATAGCTATTTGGTTTCCAGTTGGAAACCCTACACAAATTGTTCAAGAAAAAATTCATTATTTTTTCCACCGATGAATATAGTGATTTTTTTTTCAATTTAGATGTCTTCGAGCTCCCAAAATGCAAGTTGAGCGATTTTCATTCCAATACTATATACCCTAGAATAATAATTTTAGGCTTTAATGGATGGGAAGTAAGAACTGTAGATATTTCAATAGTAAGATCTTTACGAGATGAAGTGAATGAATAAGAACGAACCTACAACACCTCTGAAGTGAATAGTTATTTAATTTAAAATTTTAAAACCAGTTATTAAATATAAATTCATGTAATAATATCATATATTCACTTATATTCACCAAATAAATATCTGTTCTACAATAAGGGCATTGTTATCTGATATTTCGCCCTAACCATGTACAAAAAAAAAAATAAATTAAAAAAATTACATCGTCTTATTTGTAACGGCAGTGATTCAAGTTGAAACCTAAACACTACACATTAATTAGAATTTATAATTATATTGAGCACGCGGAGAGTACTACAAATTTTCTCACTCCTCACACGATAAAATAAATTATAATCACAAACAATCCTCGAATAGTTTCAACTATTACATGAAAATTGAAGAAAGAACAGGTAACACTAAATATTCATAAAAAATTATGAAGATAGGATCTGATAATTCATAAAACGATATTAAGCGCTACAGCATTTCATGCGATTAATTCTTTCGCATGAAAATAATATCTTAATTATGTTAAATTAAAAATCGAGGAATACTCTATCAATGAAGTTCTTAGACACAAAGAGACTAGTTTTCTCATGTAAAGTGACAATTTTACTGTTTGATTCAACTAGAAATCAAGGGTAAATTAAGCTTAAAAATTAATCAACGTTGTTTCTTTTTCTTTGGCGGTGGTTGAGGTCGTTGTTGCTTTTTAATGCGAGATGGTTTCTTTACACCACCAATACTACTCGGGTAGATGAAGAATTGAGCTAGAAGTATACCATTAGCGAAGGTAGCCAAAGCATATGTAAGAATGATGATAAAGTCGCCTGTTTCTTGAACAGATGTAAATACTCTGGCTAACGAGCCGAAGAACAGCAATACATTGGTGATCAAGGATAGCTGTCCCATGGATTTGTTTTCATAATTTCGGTACACTTGAATCATCTTTAAATATCAAATTATTTCGAGCGTTTATTTGTCATTCATTTATCAGTTATAATTAGATAAATGAATATATTCAACGACTTACCTTGCCGACGAACATTACTGGCACAGAAGTTGCTTGAAAAAACCATAACAAATGAATGGTGACAATTCCGGACACACTTATGTACAGAAGGATGGAATATATTACCAGGAAAACGAAACAAGGAACATTGCCCTTATTGAAGTGCAACGATAGACCAGCAATCGTGCTCGTCTGAGCTAACATAAACACACTGTCGCCCCATGAACTAAACAGACCCGAGAAATAAAATTAGTGAATTTGGTTGTTAGATACTAGCATATTTGAAGCTCGAGTAAATATTTCGAAATGATTTAAAATAAATAAAGCATAGTTTCACCTAAATGGAAAACGTTTAACGTAACTATAAGCTACTGATGTTGTGACAGCGTATAATTCCAATAACTGGCCTTCGATACTGATACCTTCCGCGCTTTTATTTTTCGTTATTTTCACGATTTGCGGTACTTTAACTGTAATGAAAACATTCAATTTAGTAACAGAAATTAAACAATTTTAATTCTTATTTTGGTAAACAATTCTTTGACGAACCAAGTACCGATCCGGCAATTATTCCATATCCGAGACATTTACTGAGAGCAGCTTTCAAACACGGCACTGAAATGTGTTAAGAAAATGGACAAAATGTTAAAATGTACGTTTACTTGGTACCTATCGTGCCACTAGTCGATAAAAAACATACCGTGGAATAAATCGTGTTCAATGAATACCGTTTCGTAGCATTCTGGAGTGAAAATGAGAAGAAGCAAATTTTTGAAGTATTCAACAAAAGCGAAGGACATGATGGAATTTCACGAAAGCGAGAAATTTAAAGAAAATATTGAATAGATTACTGTCTCATTTCGTTACTCTGTAACTCACATCTGTCGGTTTTTTAACACGGCTCTAAATAGAGATCAAAGTTCACCAAATTATTCGAATTTTGATGCAAACGTTGGGGTTAAGATGCGATGACGCGAAGTGAACTTTGAAAACATAAGCTAAAGTTGACTTTCACGACATTCCAGTTGAGCAGCTTCAACATGACGTCATATAAAATATAATCAATCATAGTTTCTAGCAAAGTTATACACAAAGTTATACCGGTTGACTACTTGATTCGAGCACCCAAGCGAAAAAATTAGCTAAAAGGTGAATAAATTCAAAACATATATGCATTTTTGGCAACGGAAGTATAAATTAAAATTTTACATTTTATTGATAAACGCTTTTAGGCATTAAATAAATATTATTTATGCCATTTATTCTTGTTAACATCGTTCAAATATATAATTTATTTCTATCAGGGAAAGATTTTTGCGTTTGGGGTGCTCGAATCAAGTAGTCACTAGTCACCCAGTATATAAAGACTAGTTAGCTCACTCCAGGGTCGGGCATGATCCGAATAAACGTGATCCGAATCATGATTCGGATCACGAACTTTGATCCGTTCAATGATTCGAATCCATTTCGAATTAATGATTCGTGATCCGTGATCCGAATCATTAAATCGAATTGATCTGTGATCCGTGATCCGAATACTTTTTTGCTATTATCCGAATCGCGAATCAACGAATCCTGTATTCAAAATTTCAAATTCAGAAGCCAAAAAAAAAGGAACAAACAAAGCATTCAAAGCAACAAGTTACAACTACGGTACTAAAGGATGGGGGTAAAATGGGTCGCCGCCATATTTGTTCAGTTGTTTACATTTTTTTCTCTTTCAGCGACTATATCACAGGAAAGAAAGTTCATCGCATTGTTCATGATTCAATTTTTATAATAAATTAATCAAAAGTATCAAAAGCAGGGTTGCTAAAAAACCGTTTTTTATAATAAAAAACAAAAAACGGTTTTTTATTGTTTAAAAACAGATTTTTCGTTTTAAAACATAAAACCTCCATTAAAAAAAAAGCGTGTTTAAAACATTGTTTGAAACTAGTTTTGAACAGTTTTAAATCTGTTTTTTTTTTTTTTTTTTTAGTATTCAACTATTCTAAATTTATAATGTTTATGCTCTTCACCATAACTTCATAATTGAATAAGAAAAAATTAAGAACCATAATCATTCAATTTTCACTTGAGCACTAAGCACTACGAGCATGGAGAACCCAGCAAGCATTCACATTCGTTTAATAATATTGTCGTCTAACACCTGTCGCGTATTCCATAAAAATTAAGTTCAAAATTTCACATTTAGCTAGCCATTATATTCTTGATGACCTTCACTTCTCAAGTTCTCAAAAGTTCAAAACATTTGAAAAAGGAAATTTGAAAAAAATTTCAAAATTTAGAAGATACCTTCACAACCTAGTAGGTAGAAAATTCTTCGTAATTAGCGTTTATTTGTATTTCTTTGGTTAAATATAGTAAATTTAAAGAAAAAATGAGGAAAATAAAAAACATGTTTAAAACAAAAAAAAAAAACGTTTTAAACACATTTTGAACAGAATTTTGTTTTAAATTTCATTTTGTTTTTTTTTAGTGTTTAAAACATGTTTTAAACAT